>CM021102.1:59776492-59805794 GCA_007115665.2 Sequoiadendron giganteum
GACATAAATTATGTGTATGAGGTTTCTTTGTTTTACCCATGCAAAGGTCTTTCTTTAGAGTGTTCTTTTAATTGTGAAGATAGATCATCTTGCAGATTGGGTGGAGGAAAATATGGTGGGATGAGAGATGAGTTATATGGAGTGTATGAAGGTGTGAGATTTTATGAAAATGATGAATATGTTCCTACCGTGTGTGGATTGATGATGTTCGCATGAGGAAAATAGGAACCTTTTTGTTGCTATTGGGCGTACTGTTGAGCTAGTAAGGCCTGTTTTTGAGCTTGTTATTGTTGTTGCATCACTAGGGCTTGTTGTTGCTGTTGTTGTTGCGCTAACAAAGTTGTTTGTTGTGATTTTTTCTATTACACGACTTTTTGTGCTGCTAAAGCTTCTTGTTGAGCTTGATGTTATTGTGCTAAGGCTGCTTGTTGAGCTTGATATTGTTGTTGTGCTAAGGCTTCTTGTTGAGCTTGATTTTGTTGTTGTGCTAAGGCTACTTGTTGTTGTTGTTGTGCTAAGGCTACTTCTTGTTGTTGTTGTTGTACAACGTGTTGCTAAGTCTGTTGTGCTTGTTGTAAGGCTAAGGCTTGTGCTTGCAATGTGGGATCAGGTAGTTGTTGAGACATTTGTGAAGGATTAGGTATATTGATATTTTGAGTGGGTAGTGAATTGGTAGTGAAAGGTGGAGGGTTCCCTTGGTTTAACATTCCTTGAAATATGGTAGAATGAGGTGGAGGAATGTACATTTGACCTCTTGATTGGTTTGATATAGGAAAGGGAGTTGTTGGAAAAGATGATGTCATTAAATTTTGCAATGGAAATGACACACTAGGACCTTAAGTCCATTGATTGAAAAGATTCCCTTGCCCTATGTTTGAAGGATTTCCTTGTGGAAAAGATGTAAACAAAGGATTTGTAATCAAGGTAGTCCCAGGAGTGATAGAACTTGTAACCAAGGGATTACTTCAAATTGGATTGATAGGAGATGGTGTGGTAATGGTAGATGGAATGGATAAGCCCACTGTAGGGTTGGATAAAGATGTACCTAGTTTCATTGAGGGTTGATTCTGTGATATGGTATTGACATGCCCTTGTGTGCTACTTTGATATTTTTGGTCCATACTTCTTTGTGTGATGGTAGGTATACTTGTGGTACTCATTGATGTGGATGAAGAAGGGTTTCCTCAAAATGTTGAGGTGGTGGTGAAATAATGAAGTTCAAGCAGAGTGTGTAGCTATTTTAGATCCTCGAGAATAGGAGGAGCACCAAAGGTAGGTGTTCAAATAGTGGTGGGAGGTGGAGGATTGGTTTCAAGAGTACCCACAAGTGTATTACTTTCAAATGGTAAGGTGTGACAAAAATCTTTAGTGAGGTTGGTTGCAAGACTAGGTATGTAAGTTTGACTTAGCCCTTGTGATAGAGTTGTGAAATCTTGTGTGAAATCCTATGCTACAAACGTTGGAGAGATAGGAGCTAAAATTTCCATAGATTGATGTTCTAAAAGTTCTTCCCTAGTGAGCTCAAACGAATTGTTGGTGATTTCTTTGATTTTGTATAGTCCTGAAGGAGATGATGGTTGTTGTGATGGTGTAACATGACTTCTAGGATAAAATTCTAAAGGATTTGGATCACTTGAGGTAAATGTAACTTTGGTTTTCTCCATGATTCTCTTGTATTGTGATCTCATTTTTACCATAAATTTTGGGTCACTAAGGGGAGAGTTGTGTTGAGACTTATAATTTTTGAACTCTCTAGTCGACTCAAACTTAGGTAAAATGGACGCTCTAAGTATTTTTGGAGCAATGATGATGATGTAGGATATAAATATGGGTTATATGGAAAGTGATCTTTGCAATCGTTTTAGTACAACACTTCTGACTTAAGTTTGATGTTGTGATGTTGGAATAAAGGATGGTAATGAACTTAGAAATATTTAGGGTAGAATCGTGACCTTCAAGATAAACTAGTTCATAGATGATAACTATCTCAACTAAGTGCATGTAAAAGGATACATTTCACATACAGAGTAGTGTAAGGTAGCGAGTTAGTTTTATGTTTGAAGTCGCTAAGTATTGGTGTATTTGAAATTTTGCAAAGATAGATGAGGTGAAAGGTTAAATTAATGAAGGGATGAATGAAATGTTTGACCCAATGTTGAGTTAGAATGTACCTATGTTTTCCAAGACCATGGTAACAAGAATGATTATAAACCTCCAAAAATTTCAAATCCTAAAGATTTAAATGATTTTTTAGAAAACTCGTTGATCCTCAAAAAGTTGGATGTTTTGGCTGATGAAGAACATGTATAGTTTAGGATTTATTCTTAGAGCGCGTTCATAAAAGTTTATCAACAATTTGTTTCTATTTTTGTAGAGAGCCTCAATGTAATTGTTGATTGCTTTTGCACTACGATGTCTATGTTTATGGTGACGACCAGTTGACTTTCGTTTGGGGATCTTTACTTTGCGTGAGATCATTTGGTAAAGTGAGATTTTGTTTTGATAAGATCAAGGTGGTGAAAATGATGCTAGAACTCTAAATGTTCAAATCCTAGAAAATGAGAGGAATGATGGGAATGTTCAAACCTGTTCTAACTTTCCAAGCTCATGCATAAAAATTTCTCATCAAAGAATAATGATTGCAGTAAAAGATTGAAGCCCACTTTTGACCGTACTCTGTTCTATGATTCCTATGTCTGAAATTGCGATTTGGAGAGTTTTTCCTATGGATTTTGATTTTTTGGTGAATCATTCATGAGAGCTTGATATCCTGTGAAAATGGTTTGGATTTTATGGAAGAAAGGAAGATATTTTACTGCCACACAGGTGGTGGTAATAGGGGCCTTCTAGCCTCAATATTGGTGTGTTCCTCTTCTTCATCTAAAATGGTTGTTGTGTTTCTCCATTCTGAGTTTGTTTCCTTGTTTTCAAAAGTGAAGGTTTTCAAACTGCTGATAATATCTATTTGTTCACCATTTATGAAGTCAAAGTTTGGCTAAATTATAGCACCAGGAAGATCAGGTTGTGCAACGGGAGAAATCGGTCTCCAAATAGTCATATGTGGTTCATTTGTGGATTTATCTTTGCTTAAATAAATTGATTTTACCATAAACACTCGTATTTTGATTATGTTCTCAAACTAGATGTTCATGTCAAAAACATCATAACTTTCACAATGTCCATTTTGTGAAACTCATGAGATCAAAGCCACAAACACCTAAGTTATCTTTGGTAAATATGGGTTTGAGATTAATGTCAAGATATTTAGAAATCGCTAAGGATAAATCCTTAGGATAAGCAGGTAAGTCAAGAAGTCCATATTGAAGCCAAAGTGTTTGAAATTTTGGACAGTGAATGTTTGTTTTTAGATCATTTTGAAATCAACCAAAGTATTAAATTGACTCACAAGCATTACAACCCTAGGATAGAAATGGCTATATTTGTTGAATTCCCACTTGGATAAATCCAATTGTTCTTATTCAAAGCAGATGATTAGAAGCTTGACCACACAAGCTCCTCTCTATGACACTCACTTCTATGGGTTAGCCAAGCTTCAGTTCTCATGAATCTCCCATGACAAACTTTTCATCTCCACTAAGAATCACAAATAATTGGGATGGATTCGGAGGTCCGACCTCCTGACATCAACAAATATTAAGGTGTTTTTGGCTACTACACAAGGGTTCATAATAAAGGCATCCGGTTCAGAGGATACGATGATAAACTCCCTCAAGAGATCTCCCAACCCTTAGAACAAGGGCTTTATGCATCATAAAGATACTGGGGGAGAGCTATCATGCATGACTCTATTGATTGCAAACTTTCCTTGCAACCACAAATTTGTATAGCGGTTCAGAAGAGCCTGGCTTATGCTCATTACCACTTGGGTCTTTCCCTTGGGGTGAGTACTTTTTCCCACCAAGGCAGGCCCTTTAAAGGTGAAAAATAGTGAGTAAGTGCATTTGTAGTTTAATCATCTTTGTTTTCATGTACAAAGAGAGAACACACGTTATGCCTTTTCTCACACTAGCATGGTTTTTCAATTTTAATCCCAAATTGAAAAATAGAGGTGATTTTGCACCATGATAGAGAATGTTTTTGTTTCTCAAGATCACCTAACGGTGCGAGAGAATTGCATACACATTCACTAGCAAAGTTGAAAACCACAAAATAAAACAAACAATTGTCAATTTTATCCCTCAAAGCAATAATGAGTTAATTTTAAGCACCAATTGAAGGATGAGTTTTCCTTGTTCAATTTTAAGTCCAATTGAAAGATGTGATGTGAGGGTTCATTTTATGCAACTTTGAACGTTTCTTTTAAGCCCAATGGAAAACTAGTGCATTGCCTAGAACTGAAAGCAAAAAATCATGAAATTGGGTTATAATTGCCTCAAAGAGTTAAACACTAGTTACAATTATAGAATGTTTAGATAGAAGAGAAGTTATTAATTTTTCTCCATGCCTTTAAACCTGAAAAACCCTATTAGTCTAACAACGAAAACATAGTCAGACCTCGATCAGTGATCGAATAATCAAAAGAAAGTAAGTTGCATGTCGAAAAACAAATGTGAAGTTTCTTACCATGGTTGAGTGTCGCTGCACACAATAGTGTCACAATTTGGAATTTGGGCATCGCTCTTGTGAATTTGAGCGTCGCTTTGCAGTAAAACTAGTGAACACGATTGTGTCGCTATTTTGATGGGCGTCGCGGAAAATGAGTGTGTCGCAATTTGAATTTTGAAAGTGTTGGTCTGGTGAGTTTAAGCGTTGCCGTTTTCATTCCACAATAGTTCAAATGTAAATAAGCATTGCTATATTTAAATCAGCGTCAACCAATTAAATACGTGTCTTTGTATTAAATTGCTCGGGCATCGCTATATGGTGACGCTATTGAAATAGTGTCGTTGTTTGTGATTTGAGCGTCATTGTGACCTGCAAAACAACATGAACATGGATTTCGAGCTAAAATATAGTTAAATGATTAGTAAGCCCTCCTTCTAGCGCCAAAATGTCGATGTGAGGATTACGGTGTGGGTTGATTATGCTTGATCCATGAAGAATCGAAGCATATTCATGCCACTAATACTCAAATCTTAACAAGATCAGTCAATCAAAATTGAAAGTAAACATTTTATCAAGAAACCTAACATGTTAAATTTACAAAAGCTTTAAAGAAAACATCTACTCTAATTCATTGAAATTTATCCTGTTATGGAATTGGTGTCACATTGATGTGGACCAACGACCCTTTCCCAATCCCGTCATAGTGAGCCTATTTCAATTGATTCTATGGAAGAGAATCGATGAAATCATGATGTTTGATATATGAAAACCTAAATTATTCTAAAAATGAACATGATGTCGGCTAAGTTATCATGATTTTATGCTATGAATGATCTAATTATGCAATTTCTAAGCTAATGCTAAGCTAATCTAAACTAAGATGATGCTAAAAGATGAAATCCTAATTTATTTACAAACTAAGATGGATGCATGGAAGCCATTAATGGATGCTCTAAGCTATTATGAAACTAAACTAAACTGAAATTAAGCTAAATGTGTGCAAATTGAGAGTATGGATGTGAGTGAGTTTAACAACATGAGGTTACAATTGAAAGATGGATCCCTTTGTTTCCAAATAGTGATCTATTTATAGGAGAGAAAATGAGGAATGAGTGGTTGAGATGAAAAAATTTAATTAACGGTTGAGGATGAAAAGAAGAGGAGACATTGATCAAGGATTCTCATCAACGGATGAGAATGAAAGATCACATGGATCAAATAAATGATCAAGGTCTCACAATTACCTCAAACAAACACACTTTTGACCTACTCACACAGGTTAAAAGTAAATTGCTTGGGAGGTAAATGGGATAACTTTCTTTTCAAGCAAAGTAAGTTGATTGGAGGAGAGGGAATATTCCATGAGGATGAGGATAAAGGTGAATTTACAAATTAAAACAAGGTTTTAATTGTGCAAAAGGATAAAGAATATTCCCTTGGATTAGAAGAGAATTAGTTTAATTGCTAATTAAACAAGGTTTAATTTATGCAATTAGGGGATTAGAGGAATTAAAGATATTTATTAAATTTGATGATTTAATAAATAGTGGAGGGGTGAAATGATATTTAATTAACTTAGGGTTATTTAATTAAATAAGATGACTTAGGAGATTAAATTAAATATTTTGATTTATTTAATTTAATGAGATGAAGTGTTAGTGGTGAATTAACCCAAATACAATTAATTAGATTAATAGATGAAAATGATGTAATTAATTAATTAGCTAGGCTAATTGAATTAATTAAGCACAAAGAGGATGAATAAAGAGGAAATGATGTTAATAAACCTATTTCAGATGCATGACATCGATTAGGACATTTTTCAGTGTCTACAATACCTAATAGGAAAAATGATACTAGATAATAATCATTTATTTACCTCTTTAAAAATTTGAGACTTTAGTAAGGTATTTCCTAGTATTTGTCTTTTGTGGAAAGGTCTGACACTTGGCTTCAAAGTAATCATTTGTGGTATGATTTAGGGGTAAAAAGCCTTCAATTCATCATAGCTCTAAACATCTTGAATGTCGTGAATAGCTCATATGGTTCCTTTCTTCTCTATCTTTAAACACAAGCCTTTCCTAGGAAGAAATTGTTAGGATAATATATTATCCCTAAATTTTAAGAATCATACTATGAACTCGTTGAAGAATTTGAGTTCTATTTTTTCTCCTAATTATCCATGGTAAACAACCTCTCTAATGAAATTATTTTTGTAAAAATGTTTATTTTTATATTTATGATCCCATCCTCATAAAACTCGAAGTCTTCTATGATCTTCATATATAATTAGTGTCTCAAAGATACTTGAGTTCATGATGAAGGCAATGATGTTCTAGTCATCCTCAAATACCTCAAAAAATTTAACATTATTATAGACATAATGGATTGAAACAAGGTTGATTGAAAACCTTTTCAACCTTGATTTTACTACTAGTTCCAAGGTAATTTCAACCACTCCTAAGGCACCATCAATGCTATTCTTCATGAGATAAATTTAATATTGAAGGAATTAAAGTATTCAATCAACTTCTAAACTCGAATCATGTATCTAGATAAATAAATGTCATTACAATCATATCAATTGGTTTCTCACTTGTTTGATGAAAAATTCCAAGTCTCCCAACACCTTTAAATTCTATACTCCTTTTTTATTCCAAACTATATTACATTAATTAGAGATTTTTACTTAGCTATATTGTTTGTACAAGAAAACTAAAATCTAAATGTAGCAAGAAATAATTTCCCTTAATGATTTTTCACCTCAATCCTAACCCTTGATCCTTTGGATTTTGAACCATCAAACTTGAGTATCCATATATTATTATCTACTCTTTGTTGTTTGCTCTATGAACTAGGGAAAATTCAATTTTATTTAACCAAGAAACCAAGAAACCAATCTGCTTCTAATAAAGAAAGCACATCCACTTGTACTTCTTCTATCATCTATACAACCTACCCAATCTGTATTTGTTTAAGCCCTCAAAGAGAAATCATTATCCCTAGGATACCATAGACCAAAGCCTGGAGTGCCCTCTCAAGATGTTGTTGCAATATATTCTGCCTCTATAGTAGATAATGACACTGAATCTTCCTTCTTACTTAACCAAGAAACCAATATACTTCTAATAAAGAAAACACATCCACTTGTACTTCGTATGTCATCTATACAACCTACCCAATATGTATCTGTATAAGCCCTCAAAGAGAAATCAATATCCCTAGGATACCATAGACCAAAGTCTGGATTTACCTTCAAGTATCTGAATATCTTTTTGACTGCTACCACATGTGATTCTCTAGGATCTTCTTGAAATATTTCCACACAAGATAAAATGTATGCATGATATCCGGTCTAGTAGCAGTTAGATATAGGAAAAACAAGGATAGACAACTGAGAGGGGGGGGTGAATCAGTTGTCACAAAATTTAAAACTTTTTAACTTTATTAACCTTTAATCTCAGATCTGATAAATAATAGTGAAAGCATAAATCAGTAACACATCAGAAGCACACATAACACCAAGATTTTAATGTGGAAACCCTGTTAGGGGAAAAACCATGGTGGAGGTTAATCCATAATTTATACCCTGTTAAAAGTATAAAGAAAAATGAATAAGGAATGCACATGCATTCAGGCACACTGCCTAGAGCTAACTGCTCAAAGAAGACACAGTGTCTTACATTAAAAAATTCAGATTAAATCCATCTAAGGAGGTTGAACTGAGAAATTAGCTTCTTCAAAAGCTTGATGACAGTTCTGGTTAGGCACATAAACACTTCTTCACACTTTGCTTTGTAATCAAACGATCTAATCTCTATTCGCACACTTCAAAATGAAGAAACAATCGCTCTTATATATCCGCTACAGGGAATTACATCAACAACTTTTTTGACCAAAAATAAAGGAATAAATGAATTACAAACTATCAGCCTAATTCATGAACAAATCTCAATGTGCACCAACCGAAGTTGGTCACAATGTAATGAAGACCTAAAACAACATCCTCGAATGCGCCAAGCATTAAAAGATTAATCCACGAGGATCCACAACACACTACAACCACCATGTCAGCCAAGAACATGAAAGCCCGAACACACAAGGGAAAAATATTTGATCACGATCACACCGATCAACACAGACATGCAACAAGGATAGATCACAATCTAGAGACATCAATGAACATCGCAGGAGCATACACAACAACTAGAATTACCAGAATCACATTCTCTTCTTCCAGAAACACTAGCTACAGTAACAGAATAACTGTAGGAACACATAAACACATAACTTGCACAAATCTTGATGCGTACCTCTAAAACTTCCAGAGTATAAAATAGATAGCTCAGAAAAAAACCCTTGAAAGCACAACTACTAAATACCAACATACTAAATTTTCCACCACACTGAACTTCACAGCTTCACAGGCAGTCTTCAACATATTTAATATAATTTTCTCAATATCCTCGACATATACAGCCTTCAAGACATCAATGCTAATAGTGTTGACATCAATGGAAACCACATATCAAAAAAACAACTACAACATCCAACAATCTCCCCCTTTGACGTTGATGGAAGCATATGATGTGCAAAATAACATCAACACAACTAACTCTTTACACATTACTCTTCTCCCCCTTAGTTTTTAGAATTTTTTTCACATTACATTTCTCCCTGTTTGACATCAATGGAAAAGTTACACATGCTTTGAACCACATGTCTAAATCATCTGAATACTCCCCCTAAGTAGCAACCACCACAACATCAATTTGGATCAAGATATGACTGTGAATGCACAGACTGTTGCAAAGAATCGCATCTTAGGTTTGATTTGGAGGATAAATCACCCCTAACTTCTCTTTGAGATACTCAAAAGTATCCTTAGGCAATGACTTAGTAAAGATGTCTACAATCTATTCCTTAGTAGGCACATACTCCAGTTTGACTTCTTTATCACTCACTTTGTCTCTCAAAAGGTGATATTTGATAGATATATGCTTTGTCTTTGAATGCAACACTAGATTCTTAGAAATGATTATGGCACTTGAATTATCACAAAATATAGCAACAAGCTCATCATACTCAATTCTGATATCTCTCAACATCTGCTTCATCCATATTACTTGAGTACAATTGTTTGAAGCAACAATATATTTTGCCTCAGTAGTAGATAAGGAAATAGAATTCTGCTTTTTATTTAACCAAGACACCAAGTTTTTCCCCAAGAAGAAGGAACCACCACTAGTAATTTATCTGCCATCCACATCTCTTGCCCAATCTGCATCAGTACAGGCGCTCAAGGTAAGATAATCATCTTTAGGATACCAAAGACCAAAGTCGACTATCCCTTTCAAGTATCTAAAAATTCTCTTCACAACAATCACATGAGATTCCTTCAGATCACCTTGATATCTAGCAACCATACATACAACATTCATGATGTCTGGTTTGGTCTGAGTCAAATAAAGTAATCCATCGATCATTGTCATGTATCTTGTTTGATTTGCCTTAGGAGAATCATCATTCTGTGTTAACTTGCATCCAATTACCATGGGTGTACCAACTGGCTTTGAGTCTTCCATGCCAAACTTTTTCAATAACTCTCTTACATATTTGGACTGAGATATAAAGATTCTATTGTCTAACTAAGTAATTTGCAATCCCAAAAAGAATTTCAGCTGTCCAATCATTGACATCTCAAACTCACTTTTCATTTCATCAACAAAATTCATACATAAGTCATCATTACCTTCAAAAATGATGTCATCAACAAAGACTTCAATGATCTACTCTTTATCTTGATCCATCTTAAAATATAGATTACTATCAGCAGTACCTTTATTGAATCCAAGTTTCAACAAGTATTAATCCAGTCTAGCATACCAGGCTCTAGGGGCTTGCTTGAGTCCATACATTTCTTTCTTCAATCGAAAAACCATATCTCTTTTATCAATCAGTTGAAATCCATCTGATTGCTCAACATATACTTCTTCTTCTAGCTCACCATTTAGGAATGCTAACTTTACTTCCATTTGATAGAATTTATAGTTCTTAAAAGCAACATAACCAAGAAACAATCTTACAACTTCAATTGTAGCAACAGGGGAAAATGTTTCTTCAAAATCAATACCTTCCATCTGTGAGTACCCTTTACATACCACTCTTGCTTTATTCTTGACCACTTCACCTTGTTCATTCAACTTATTCCGAAAGACCCATTTGGTTCCAATCACATTTTTATCTTGAGGTCTGGGAACGAGAATCCATGTATCATTTTTCTCTATCTGCATCAGTTCTTCCTTCATTGCTTCCATCCAATATTCATCTTTACATGCTTCATTGACATTGTTGGGCTCAGTCTTGGAAATCAGACAATACTCTTCTGCAATTATTCTTCTAGTCTGCACACCTCTGTTCTTATCTCCTATAATTTGATTTTCAGAATGATTTAGCTTTACATACCTTGGAACTTTGAGATTCTCTCGAACTTCTAGTTCTTTTGTTCTTTCTTTTGCACTTTCACTAGCTTCTCCTTCTTGATTCTTTTGATTCATCAGAACAGTTTGAACTTGATTATGTGTCTAAGCATTATTTCCATTATCAGTACTATCATGTTGGTCATTTGAATCATATCCATAGTATCTGGATGATCTAGCAATGTCTTCATCAACTCTGACATTTGCACTTTCAACTATTTTCTTCAATCTTCTATTATAGCACCGATAGGCCTTGCTCTTAGTATAGTAACCCAAAAAGATTCCTTCATCACTCCTAGCATCAAACTTGCCTATATCTTCATCTCTCTTGATATAACATCTACTTCCAAATATTTTGAAATATTTAATAGTAGATTTATAACCAAACCACAGCTCAAAAGGAGTCTTACCAGAATTACCATTGACATTTACTCGCTTGATAGTATATACAACAATTCTTATAGCTTCTCTCCAATAGATATGAGGAACATTACCTTCCAACATCATAGTTCTAGCAACATCTAGAATTGTTATGTTCTTTCTCTCAACAACTTCATTTTGTTGAGGAGTCTGAGGAGCAGATAATTGTCTTTTGATACCATGCTCTTCACAGAAATAATTGAACTCCCGAGAAGTGAAATCGCCACCTTTGTCTGACCTTAAGCATTTAATCTTTAAACCTGTCTCATTCTTGGCCATAGCTTTGAAACTTTTTAAATTTTCTACTTCTTCATGTTTTTCTCTCAAGAAAGCAACCCATATCATTCTAGAGTAATCATCAATAAGTAACATAAAGTACATTTCTCCTTGTAGACTTCTAATTCTAGAGGGACCACATAGATCAGTATGCACTAGCTCTAGTACTCCATTAGAATGAAGTTGTTTTCTCTGGAAATAAATTCTAGTCTACTTTCCCATCTGACATTCCTTGCATATGATGTTAGTAGGCTTCACTAGCTTAGGAAGATCTCTAGCTGCTTGAGTGGAGCTTACTTTGACAATGTTATCAAAATTCACATGACACAGCCTCCTATTCCATAACCAACTTTCATCAACTTGAGCAATTAAACAATTTTCACTGGCAGCACTCAGGTGAAAAATGTTACCTCTTGTCTTTGTACCTAAAGCAATAACATTTCCAGTACTTCCCAATATCCTTCTTTTTCCATCTTTGAACTGAAGGTTGTATCCCTTGTCGACCATTTGTCCAACACTCAATATATTATGCTTCAATCCTTCAACATAAAGGACATCATCAGTATTATATTTACCACCAAGAGAAATAGTGCGTCTTCCACAAATCACACTAGCTTTTTTAACTCCAAATCTTACAACACCGCCGTCATAATTCTCCAAGCTTATAAACTTGCTTTTTTCACCAGTTATATGATGTGAGCACCCGCTGTCAATCACCCACTCATCGTTTTCTTCAATTTTGTATGCAAGAGCTTTCTCAATATTCTTATCATTGGCAGATTCAGTGGACACCAGGCCATTTTCCTTGATAGCAATAAATACCCATCCATCTTCATTTCCATTTTCTTTGTCAGATTCTTCATCCATAACACCTTCTTTAGCATAATAACATTTCTTTTGAAATCTAGGCTTATCAAGTTTGAACCTAGGAACTCTTTCAAGACACCTTGATCCAAAATGACCTATCTTATTGCAAGAGAAACATTTAATAGGTAGCTTTCCTTTATACTTACCTTGTCCTCTGGCTTCTCTTTTCACAATCAATGCTTCCATCTCTTCTAACTCTCTTTCTTCATCTTCAATCTATTTCATCTCATCTTCATACTTGAATGTATTTATGGAACTCTCTCCCAGATCATATCTCTTTTGGTTTCTTTCGGATACGGTAGCTTTAAATGCAGATTTTATCGAAGGAGTAGAATCACCAAATTCACTCAATTCAAAGGCAACAAGCTTACCAATTAGCATATCTCTTGTCGTATTTGTAACTGTCCCGAGCTCTTCAATAACATGATCTTTTGTTTTTTAAGAAGTAGGAAATGATCTATGCACTTTAACTACAATCTCTTCTTCATCCAAGATTCCACCGACACATCTAATATCCATCACTAGTTCATTTACTTTTTGCATGAAAGAAATAATGTTTTCATCTTTGCTCATTTTCAAGTTTTCCCACTTTCCTTTCAAAATTTGTAGCTTAGAAACTTTCACTTGTGCATCTCCTTCATACAATGTTTCCATCTTCTTCCATATCTCATATGTTGTTTTCAGACCCATCACATTTGTCATCTCTGAATCAGTCAGAGCACTCAATAATGCTTCTATAGCCCTAATATTTGTTATCTGCTTCTCTGATCTCATCAGGAGTAGAGGGACCATTATGATGAATAACATATCTATTCTTTGTAATCTTCCAGAAAGGGTCACCAATGCACTTCAAATGACACTCCATTCTAGCCTTCCACAGAGAGTAGTTTGTTCCATCGAATCTAAGACTATCCTTCTTGTATGATGCCATCTTGAATCACCTCAAGCTATTAGACTTCTTCAGAGGAACCTTCTCTAATACCAATTGTTGGAAAAACAAGGATAGATAACTAAGAGGGGGGGTGAATCAGTTGTCACAGAATTTTAAATTTTTTAACCTTATTAACCTTTAATCTTAGATCTGATAAATAACAGTGAAAGCATAAATCAGCAACACATCAGAAGCACACATAAAACTAAGATTTTTGTGTGGAAACCCTGTTAGGGGAAAAACCACGGTGGAGGTTAATCCGCAATTTATACCTTGTTAAAAGTATAAAGAAAAATGAATAAGGAATGCAAATGCCTTAAGGCACACTGCCTAGAGCTCACTGCTCAAAGAAGACACACTGTCTTACATAAAAATTTTAGATTAAATCCATTTGAGGAGGTTGAACTGAGAAATTAGCTTCTTCAAAAGCCTGATGACAGTTTTGGTTAGGCACAAAAACACTTCTTCACACTTCATTCAAACTTCTTCACACTCTACTTTGCAATTGAATGATCTGATATCTATTTGCATCTTTCACATTCACACTTCAAAATGAAGAAACAATCTCTCTTATATATCCGCTACATGGAATTACATCAACAACTTTGTCAGCCAAAAATAAAGGAATAAATGAATTACAAACTTCTGGCCCAATTCATGAATAAATCTCAATGCACACCAACCAAAGTCGGTCACAACATAATGAAGACCTAAAACAACATCCTTGAACATGCCAAGCATTAAAAGATCAATCCACGAGGATCCGCAGTTCACGCTACAACCGCCATGTCAGCCAAGAACATGAAAGCCCGAACACACAAGGGAAAAATCTTTGATCATGATCACACCAATCAATGCAAACATGTAACAAGGATAGAGAATGATCTAGAGACATCAATGAACATCATAGGAGCGTACAAAACAACTAGAATTACTAGAATCACGCTCTTCTTCTAGAAACACTAGCTACAGTAATATAATAACTGTAGGAACACATAAACACATAACCTGCACAAATATTGATGTGCACCTCTAAAACTTCCAGAGTATAAACTAGATAGGCTCATAAACAAACCCTTTAAAGCGCAACTTCTAAATACCAACATACTGAATTTTCCACCACACTGAACTTCATAGCTTCATAGACAGTCTTCGACATATTTAATGTAATTTTCTCAATATCCTCGACATATATAGCCTTCAAGACATCAATTCTAATACAATTGACATCAATGACAACCACATATCAGCAACACAACCACAACATCCAACAATCCACCAATCATGGATCTGCACTTGCTTTGATTTGTCTTAAGAGATTCATCATTTTTTTCTCAACTTACAACTAATAACCATGGGAGTACATATTGGTTTAATAGAGTCTTCCATTCTAAACTTCTTTAACATTTCCTTGACATACTTTGATTGTGAGATGAATATACCTTTATCAAATTGACTGATTTGTAGCCCAAGGAAGAAATTCATCTCTTGAAATAATGACATTTCAAACTCATTTTACATCTTCTCTATAAACCCTTCTACATATTTCCTCATTTCCTCCAAATATTATGTCATCAACATACACAACCCTAATCAAAATTTGATCTCTCTCAACCTTGAGGTAAAAGTTACTATATGTAGTACCCTTTTTGAATCCCTACAATAGTAAGTACTCATCCTATCTTGCATACCAAGCTCTAGGAGCCTGTTTGAGTCCATATAAAGATTTCTTCAACCTATAGGCCATATCAAAATCTTCTAACAATTGAAAACCTTCTGGTTGTTTAATAAATACCTCTTCTTTTAACTCATCATTCAAGAATGCAGACTTGACATCCATTTGATAAACCTTGAAGTCTTTATGTGTTGAAAAAGCCAAAAACATCCTAATGGCTTCCATTATTTCTGTTGGAGAAAAATTCTCTTCAAAATCTATTCCTTCCACTTGTGAGTAGCCCTTACACACAAGTCTAGCCTTGTTCCTAATGAATTCTCCATTCTCATTCAGTTTGTTCTTGGAAACCCATTTAGTTCCTATCACATTCCTGTTGGCTAGTCTTGGGACCAGTTCCCATGTTTGATTCTTCTCAATTTGACTCAGTTCTTATTCCATAGCTTTGATCCAATTTTGATCCTTGCATGCTTTCGTTACCATTTTAGGTTCTACCTCAGAAAGTAAACAAAATTTTACTTGTTCCTCTGCCATAGCAACTCTTCTTCCTGTCAATACACCTTTGCTCTTATCTCCAATGATTTGATTTTTAAAATGATTTATCTACACATACTTTGGAGTCTAAGAATTATTTTCCAAAGCTTCTTCCTCTTCCATTATTATCTCTTTCTCTTTCTATTATTTTTCTTCTTCCCTGCAAGGGGGTTCATCAGATTCACACCCTTCTATCAACATTGAGCTTTGGTGTGATTTTTATCCACTTTGACACTTGAACTTTCAACTATCTTCTTTAACCTTTTTTTGTAGCATTTGTATGCCTTACTCTTTGTAGAGTATCCAAGGAAGATTGCTTCATCTGATCTTGCATCAAAATTTCTTAGTTTTTCTTCATCTCTCTTGATATAACATTTTCTTCCAAACACTCTAAAATATTCACAGTATGAGGTTTTCCATACCATAGTTCATAGGGGATCTTTGAATTGTTCACTCTTGTTTTTCCTTTGTTAAGAATGTACACTACAATGTGAATAGCTTCTTTCCAATATACTTTCAATAGATTTGCTTCCTTCATCATGGTTATTGTTGCTTCTTGAACTATTCCATTCCTCCTTTCTACAAATCCATTTGGTTGAGGAGTCATAAGAGATGATAAATATCTCTTTATCCCATGATCTTCACAAAAAATGTTAAAACTCATTGGAGGTTAACTCACCACCTCTATCAAACCTCAAACATTTTATTTTCAAATCAATTTCATTCTCAACCATAGACATAAATGCTTTGAACTTATCTAGAGCTTCTGATTTTTCTTTGAGAAAGGTCACCCAAGTCATTCTAGGGTAATCATCTATCAACAACATAAAATACCTGTTACCTTGAGAGCTTCTTGTTTTGGTAGGTCCACATAGGTCTGTATGCACCAACTCCAAAGGTCCTACAATAGATTATTCTTTAGATTTGAACCTTTTCTTTGTCTTCTTTCCAACCTGACACTCTTTGCAAATTACATTGATAGGCTTTGTAATTCTTGGGAGATCTCTCATATCTTGAGTAGAGATGATCTTCACTAGGCTATCAAAATTGATGTGACCCATTCTTCTATGTCATATCCAACTTTCATTGATTTCAGACATAAATCATTTAACACCACCACCTTTGAGCTAATAAACATTTCCTTTTGTCCTTGTTCTAGTTGCAACCAATGTTTCAGAGCTTCCTTTTCTAATTTCACAACCATCATCCTGAAACACCAAATTGTATCATTTTCTACACATTTATCCTACACTAAGAAGATTATGTTGGAGACAACTGACATAATGAAAATCATGTCTTATGCTTTCCATCAAAACTAATTGAACCTTTTCCATAGATCTTAGCAAATGTATCACCACTAAACTTAATAAAACCACCATCTTACTTTTGAATTTTAACAAACTTATTGATGTAGGAGCATCCAGGGCATAGAGCAATCTTACATTGACAAAAAAAAAAATTTGTTGTTCTTTTCCAAATAAGGGCTAAATTGACTTTAGTTAGCTAAATATGGAGGTCAGCAAGAGTTTGGGCTTAGGAGTAAGCAACATTCGGTGGTCAACAGGCTCATCGGTGTGACATAGCAATTTTAGAGGGACCTTGTCTCATGTCCCTTCGACATGGTGATAACGGAAGGTGTTGGCAGCAGTGATGGTTGCAAATGATTCTCATCCAAGGGAAATGCAAATATTGGCAGGACGTTATGAGGAGTCCCTTTGAAATTTTGATTTCGGATCTCATCGAAGAGATAGACATGTATCAGTGAGACGTCTTATGGAGTCTGTTTGACACTCTGATGACGTCAAAAAATATTTTTGACGAGGCTTTGGAATATTGGTGTGAGTTGATTTGAAGTGTCTTTGATATGCTGATAAGTGGGACCAGGTAGGTGATGACGACAAAAGGAGATGATGTCATGACTAACAGGTGGCGATGAATGATTGAGTGGGGATGATGTGGAGGTTCTTCATTAGTGGGACTTCACTATATCGGAAGGAGTCACTTGGGAGTCCCTTCGACGGAATGATAAGGATATTGAGGTGACATTGGGAATTCAGAGAGACAAGGTTTCAAGTCCCTTTGATACTTCGAAAAGGTGGATGATGCGACAAAGATATTGGCGAAGACCTTGGTGGGACCTGATAGGGAGGTAATGGTGATGGAGTGTGATGATGTGGATGGATAAATGGCGAATATGATTAAATGATAGGTCAATTCATATCATTGTTGAAAATTTTGAATGGTGACAAGGATGGCAATGAGGTATCAGATAGAGAGGTCAATATCAGTGAGATTTGAATCTCTCTCAGCCTGATAACTTAATGTGTTTATGATAGTGTGGCATGAATATGGTGATCGATAGCAGAAAATGAGGGAACTGTTCTTGATTTTTGGTTGGGTGATGGAGGCGGTACTAAGGCAAGATGAGTAAAAGCATTAAATAAAGATTACATTATAGGAAACCCTAGATGGTCGACGAGGTTACAAGGAAAGAGATTTCTTGTTGGAGAGGATAAAGAGGAAAGGATATAAACCCATCGAGAAGAGAGAAGATGGGGGGTTTTGGTGAGAAGAGAGTTGGCAAGGAAGTGAGGGGGCTAGAGAGGCTAGACTGGAGAAGGTCAGCTGTAACGGTCTGGTGGCAAGACTTGAGAGTCTAGAGCGAATCTATTTCAAATTTGCAGAGTTGTAGATTATTGTAACCAATCCCCATATGATGGCATGTAATTTTGTAATTTCCTTTCAGGGTATGTGCAGGATCATGATGGGCCAAAAAGTGGCAATGAGAAAAAAATCACTTTTTGGATCGACTCAAAAACACGGAATTGCCGAGTTGACTTTTCTAGGTTCGAGTATTAGTACATTTAGCTGAGCCAAAGCACAAACCTAGTTTCTACAAATCGGATATTTGATCCAAATCGGATATCTGATTTGTGGAAACATTATATAAAATCCAGCTGACTCTTATAACTTCATTTTTCACTGTTTGCATGCGGGTGCACAAGGAAAAGCGAAAATCTGATATCCACTTCTATCAGATATCCGATTTCAAAGGTAAGTATTTGGTTTTTTAAATGTTGTAATCAATTTTTAAAGTAGATTCTCTTAATTTGAAATAGTTTTTATGAAATTTTTATCAAAAATAGGGTTTTCTATCGATTTTTATCAAAAATAGGGTTTTCTATTGATTTTTATCAAAAACTAGAGTTTACATTGAATTTTTATTAAAAATTAATGTTTCTAAATGGATTTTGATTAAAAACTAGTGTTGTTGATGTATTGTAATAAAAAATTAGAGTTATGGATTAATGTGAAAAAGTAGGTTTTTTTTGGGATTTTTATTAAAAACTAGGGTTTTTTTACAATAATTTCATTTATATTGTGTAATTTCAATTAGATTAATTAGTTTTTAACTTTAATTAGGTATTATGACTGAGAATGAAAATCCACAAATGCCAAATCCTCCACCACCTTCGCAGCCACCAATTGAAGACTTAATTGGTGAAAAATTGGGGCAATTGAGGGGCATTTGTGAAGTTTATAAGACAATCCCTTGATTGAGAGATATGACAAACACATTGAAAGAAATAATAAAAAATATAGAAACCCTCTCCGCCCAACATAATTCCTTTCATTCGTGGTGAGAAGACATGAGGGAATATTATGGATGTGGATTGTCTTACGATGATGTGAAAGATCTCCAAATAACCAAAGCCCAAATAGCCTCTTTATTCATTGACCCCCGCACTGGTTTTCTAGTCAATGTTAATAAAACAAAACTTTCTATAAAATGGTGCATTCATAGGGACATTGTAGGTAAATTTTGGGATCGTTGGTGTATGGTTTTTGATAAACCATCGAAAAATAATTCCAATATACCATTTTACTTTATTAAAAAATTATATGTTGAGTTTGTGTTAGGGCATCATGTCAATTACTTTGAAATTAAACCCTTCCACGGCATCGGTGGAGGTATGCCTCAGGATAGACCAGGGGCAGTTAGGGTAGTCTCGTGCCCAAATGTTCCCCTTCCTGCCCTTCCTCCCCTTCCTTTGCCACCTCCAATATATCATCCAGAGATTATCCAGGATGTAGCCACACAAACTGTTCAGGCTATTCACTCTTTGAGTGGTCATTTGGTTTTGCATACTTCTACAATAGCTCAGCCACATTCTGGTGATGTTGGCGAAGGCTCGAGTGCTAGTGCATCATCCTCCTCAGGTCCACATATTTGTGTGCCACATACTTTCACTATGTGTCGCCAGATATGTTTGGGTCCTCTTGTACAGCCCGCTAATCATCCCTTGGACACTTTTGATTATGACCTCCATGATTTGGACATTATAGATCAGTCGCAGGGGAGTGGAGCACACCCTACAAAGTCCTCTCCTGCTAGAGAGGGGGATGTTGGAATAGTGACACAGGTAAGATTTAAGTTGTAATTTCATAACTTGCATTTGTTTTTAAATGAATATTAATAAGAGATAGTATCAAGTACTAATATTTATTTACATGGTCTATTTAACAGTTGATGTCTGAGGAGGAGCTCACATGGGTGACTGATAGCACCCTTAGGGCCATTTCATTTGGCTTGGACACACACACAGTATATATTTTCACACTCACTCGTTTATATTTTATATTATATACTTGCTTTTCATTTGAATTGTCATTAATGAAATTATATAATAACTTATATGTTTATCTTATTTTCCTCTTGTAGGAAATACCTAGTGCGAGTGAGGTGCAGCCTCATCTAGACAATGGAGGTGCAAAGTTAGATAAGGGGAAGGTAATTGAACTCAAATTGGATTGAATTAATTTTTAAGATCTTATATTGATTATACATACATCGACACAGATTGGTAGTTTCATATGTACTTGTCAATTTTATGTACAGGCAATTATGAGCTATACAAATTTGTTGACAAATGAAACACCGCCTAAAGGAGTAGGTATTGGAACACCTCAAGGAGTAGGTGTTGAAAAACCTCAAGGAGGAGGTGTCAAAACACCTGAAGGAGATAAAAAAAAAGATCAACCTAAAGAGGTATGTGTTTATTTTATTTTGTGTTTGGTAAATATGTTCCTATTACCAATAATTGTATGCTAACTTGGATCAATTTTATGTTTTTGTTCACATATATAGATTGGAATTTCAAATGTTGGTTTGGTATATTCTAGGACTCCTGGCCCTTTGAAGAGATGTATATTTCAGGTAATCAACATTTCAACTTTAGAGTTCAGTTAAAATTCAATGTATATTGATTTTGATGTTAATTATTTGATTTTAAATTATATAGTATAACTAATCTCAATTGTGGTTTGATTTTTTCTTGTGCAGCTACTTTCAAAGCCAATGAGTTCTTCAAAGAGGCTCCATTTTGATGATCCACTAGTAGTTTAGGATAAGATAGACATTCTGGCATGTAAATTTTGAATACATATTGAGATGGCATATGCCACATTTTGTAAAACTTTGTTTGAGTTGGCGTCGATGCCATTTTTGTATATGGACATACACTTGATTATTGGATAATTTGATATATAGAAGTTGACAATCGAAATTTAATTTGTTCCCCATGTCCATGATTAAACTCTTTGAAAATTTTATCTTGAGCAATGGTTAAATATCAATGTACAATAGCATAAAAAAGAATGGTTATATTATGTAGTTTATATTTATATCATTGATTACATTGCATTACACATCTTTCAAACTCAAATCATTACTTCGCATTGCATAACTAAAAACTATGAGCAGTTGTCAATTGCATTTGTTTGTCATTGAATTCTATGAGACCACATTTCTTTGAAGTTTTTTTTCAAATAGTCCACCGCCTTGTCTATGCTACCGCATTTTTCATACATGATAGCGATCACATTAAGTTGTAATAAATTAAATGATAGCCTATGGCTATTTAATTTATACTCATTTTATATAAATGGATGAGGCCGACCTTCCTTGATATTATTTTGTAATTTATTATTTTCAAGAGAGGCCGACCTCCTTGAAGAGTCACCTTATTTTGTATAAATACAAGGTGATGTCTGTTCATTTCCTCAATCAAGTTCATTTATCATAATTCACATTCCAAGCACCAGTTCGCACTTGAGCAGCAGGTCAATTTCAAGGAGAAGCATATTTGATTGTATCTTTGCATCTAGGAGAGGTGCTATTATTCATTGTATCAAATTCAGCCATGAGTTGGGCCTGAGTTGTAAGCAGATTTCTTGTTGTGTTTATTGTCTTATATTTTGTATTTTTTTAGTGCTTTCAATTGTATTATTTGATCATTAAAACACTAACATGGTATTAGAGTGGGTTTGAAAAAGATCGTGTTGGGACCAGTTATTGTAGTGATACCTATATTCCCTTTTTTTTTTGTCTATCTCTATCTTAGTCAAGATGGTGAATGGTCTTAAAATTGAGGATAGACTCGAAGGAGCATCAAACTTCACTTCATGGAGATTCAGAATTATGCTCACTTTGGAGGAAAACGAATTGGTTGAGTGTGGAGAGAAAATTTTCCGAACCTATGGATGAGGAAGAGAAAGTTCAATGGAGGAAGAAATATATCAAGGCGAAGAAGATGTTAGTTGATTCCGTGAAGGAACATATTGTTCCTATCATCTCTAAGTTGAATTCAATGAGAGAAATGCTTAAGACTTTGGAGGAGATGTATGAGATCAACAACACAAGTCATGCTCTAGCCTTGAAGCAACAACTTCATCATGTTAAGATAGCGAAAGGAGAATTTTTCATCACCTACTTCATGAATATTTTCGAATTGAGAGATCAACTCTCTACCATTGGTCATATTGTTGATGACAAAGATTTGACCATGTTGGCTCTTAATGGTCTTCCTTCATCTTGGGAGTCTTACATTCAAGGAATCAGCTTTTCTTAAAGTCAATCAACTTGGATTTGCTCGAAGTTAGTCAACTTGGATTTTCTCAAAGTCAATCAACTTGGATTTAACATTGGTAGCTCTGCAAACCTATTCAGAATACAGTGATCTGAAGAGGACATCCCTAAATCTCTACAGAGGTGTAAAGTTGCAAAGTGGTGCAACTTTCATTCTCAAACTCATACAACCAAACAGACTATTCCAACACATCTGTATGGGTACGTTTATGCTAGGTATGGTCCTTTTTTGCACCCAAATATGCTGAATCACTCTAAGCTGCATTGGATCGGCGATTTCCCTTAAGAGTCCAAAGTGCTAAAAGGAAGAAATCTTTGACGGACTATTCCTTAGAAACCATGATGCTTATAGAGTCTTCATCTGATGATATGGGATTATGTTGGGACCATCTACAATAACCTCTCTCGGTTTTTTCTATCTCGAAAGCGTTTTCCCGTGGTGATGAGTTTTCAGTTGAGGCAAAAGTTGTCAGATGCAAGTAGTGTAAAGTTGCAAAGTGGTGCAAATTTCATACTCGAACTTGTACGACCAAACGGACTGTTCCAACACATCTAGATGGGTACATTTATGCTAGGTATGGTCCTCTTTTGCACCCAAATACACCGAATCACTCCGAGTTGCATTGGACCGACGATTTCCCTTAAGAGTCCAAAGTGCTAAAAGGCAGCAATCTTTGACGGACTATTCTGGACACTGTGATGCTTACAGACTCTTCATCTAATGATATGGGATCATTTTGGGACCATCTACAATAATCTCTCTCAGTTTTTTCTATCTCGAAGGCTTTTTCCCGTGGTGATGAGTTTTCAGTTGAGAGAAAAGTTGTCAAATGCAAATGGTGTAAAGTTGCAAAGTGGTGCAACTTTCATACTCAAACTCATACGACCAAATAGACTGTTCCAACACATCCAGATGGGTACATTTATGCTAGGTATGGTCCTCTTTTACAGCCAAATATGTCGAATCACTCTGAGCTACATTGGACCGACGATTTCCCTTAAGAGTCCAAAGTGCTAAAAGGCAGCAAGCTTTGACGAACTATTCCTCAAAAACCGTGATGCTTACAGACTCTTCAACCGATGATATGGGATCGTGTTAGGACCATCTACAATAACCTCTCAATTTTTTCTATCTCGAAGGCATTTTCCTGTGGTGATGAGTTTTTAGTTGAGGGAAAAGTTGCAAAGTGGTGCAACTTTCATACTCGAACTCGTACAACCAAACGGGTTGTTCCAACACGTCTGAATGGGTAGGTTTACGCTAGGTATGGTGCTCTTTTGCACCTAAATATGCCAAATCACTCTGAGTTGCATTGGACCAGCGATTTCCCTTAATAGTCCAAAGTGCTAAAAGACAGCAATATTTGATGGAATATTCCTTAGAAACCGTGATGCTTATAGACTCTTCGTCTAATGATATGGGATTGTGTTGGGACCATCTACAATAACCTCTCTCGGTTTTTTCTATCTCGACGGCATTTTCCCGTGGTGATGAGTTTTCAGTTGAGGGAAAAGTTGTCAGATGCAAGCAGTGTAAAGTTGCAAAGTGGTGCAACTTTCATACTCGAACTTGTACGACCAAATAGACTGTTCCAACACATCCGGATGGGTACTTTTATGCTAGGTATGGTCCTCTTATGCACCCAAATATGTCGAATCACTTTAAGTTGCATTGGATCGACGATTTCCCTTAAGTGTCCAAAGTGCTAAAAGGCAGCAATCTTTGATGAACTATTCCTTGGAAACCGTGATGCTTACAAAATCTTCGTCTTATGATATGGGATCGTGTTGGGACCATCTACAATAACCTCTCTCAATTTTTTCTATCTCGAAGGCAGTTTCCCGTGGTGATGAGTTTTCAGTTGAGAGAAAAGTTGCCAAATGCAAACGGTGTAAAGTTGCAAAGTGGTGCAACTTTCATTCTTGAACTCGTACGACCAAATGCACTGTTCCAACACATATGAATGGGTACGTTTACACTAGTTATGGTCCTCTTTTGCACCCAAATACGCCAAATCACTTTGAGCTGCATTAGACCGATGATTTCCCTTAAGAGTCCAAAGTGCTAATGTCAATGAAATATGGGGGTAGAAAGATTTAAGGTTGGATCAAGATTCTACAAGTCCTAGCTCTTGCATCATAAAACTCTTACCCAATCAACTTGAATCAATTACATGGGAAATGAAATTCACATGAACTTTTTACATTTTTGTTTTTTGAAAAAGTGGCAAGCCACTGTAATTTGTTATATATAAATAGGATATATTACAAAATCTGGTTCAAACGAGCATACCGAAAGGAAAGAACTAGGAAGAAAACCTTCGGTTGTAGCTCGATTAAGTACAAAAATATTTTTATATTTTAAACATACCCTTTATACAATGCCAGACATTTGACCCATATTTCAAAAAATATCACTGGATATAGATTATTCCTATACATAGTTATGACCTTTTTACATTGTTTCACATTTCAAAATTTGCCTATTTGAGGCATTCAGGGCACAGTCTTCCACAAGAGTAGTATGTTGGCATTTTGGAGTGACAAGCACCTGTACAAAACATCAAGGTAGCTGTTAAACTACATACAATAGAAAATATGCTTAGAATAACCAATCTATATTATTGTAATTTTTCACATACCTCTCTGAAAGGATCAGAGCTCCCTATTGTTGCAACAGGTCCACGATTAGTCGTGCCAAGAATATCGCAAAATTTTTCAAATGATAAATCTATATTGTCGCAAAAAAAAAGATGCTTAGACTAACAAATCTATATTAATCTAAACAACCTGAATGATGATGAATTGGTAATGCAAATTATAAAAGATGCTTTGAATAACCAATCTATATTATTGTAATCTATCGCATACCTCTTTGAAAGGATCAGAGCTGGCTATTGTTGCAGCAGGTCCATGATTAATTGTGCCAGGAATATCACAAAATTTGTCAAATGATAAATCTATATTGTCACAACAAAAAAGATGCTTAAGCATTGTACCTTCCATTTTTGAATATTCTATTCAAGTGTGCCTGAAGGGTCATCTCTTTGCTTAAGAGTATCCAATATTGCTTCATGATCAACATTACTAAGTGTCCATAGTTTTTTTGTCTTTGGTTTGGCATGATTCTTCAACAACTTAATACTTGTTTCTATAACAAGGTGTGAATACATGAGAATGGTTTTGTGTTTCTCGTAGTCTTCAAATGCAGGTATACCGTTCTTTCTAATCATTTATGTTCGCAACCAAGTTCCTGCAACCACAACTGAACCTGTAGGATACATGAACCCATAATCATCTTCCATCGATTGTGTTAGCTTGTGCTTTACCCGCACACATCAAGCCAACCAATATTCTTATCTCTCTTCATTCCCCTGTGGTGCAACAACTGCAAAAACATGTTCTGGATGTAGTAGATTTGAAAGCCGGTTGTAATCAAGTGAACTTTCCATTGTGTAATTTGTCATGGATATAGTTTGAGATAAAGGAGTTAGATACTGTGGAACTCATATATCCACCCACTCACTTGACTCTCATTAATCCCACTCGCACTAAATACAACTCTGACAAAAACAAGCCAACTGTCGTGTCCAAATGGTCCATGTGCTTGCATCTGAGCTTTGAAATGAATGCATCTTTGAAGAATCTTTGATTGTATGACAATCCAATCTACCTCCCACTGTACCCTCCTCAACCAACCAAAAAAATCTGTGCACTGTTGAATCAAGTGTCCCTCCTTGTGACAATGTTGAACTACACTAATCAATGATAGAACGTGCATCACTAAATTTTTCTCCTGAAATCTTCAATTGCTCCTTAACTAGAGCTCTTTTTACACATGCACCTACTCCATCATGCTCCCCTTTCCCATGCCTAGCTTCAAAAAAACTCCAAATATTAGGTACACCCCTTTCTACATGCATTCTACTCAACCAATAAAACATACGAGCATTCTTGAATTGACCTGTGCAATTATCTGACCAAATGAGATGTTAGCCCAGTGCAATATTATGCTCCTGCAAGAACTCAAAAAAAATCTTGAAACAATGTTAGACATACTCAGACGAGTGAGATCTATCATCACTCATAAAAAAATGAATGATACTCTCTGATTATCTTTCGATTCTCCTCTGTACTATCAGGTGCATGTCTAAACGTTATGTGGAAAAAAATAGCAATCTGGATGGAATTGTAATACTAAGATTGTACCTCGTTTTGTGGTTGCAATGTGTAGTTTTCAGCAAAATCAACAACTGATATAATAGTGCCAATCGGAAAAGAGTCCTTACATATCTTGAATTGTTGATCCAACCACTGAGACCTATGACTATGCCTTGCATATTTGTAGAAAAGATTGTCCTTAAAATCTGAAATAAAATCAGCAACACTACATTCTTTTGTAACCAACTCGCATCTAGAACCTTCACCTCCACTCTGCAAAGTATATTTGACTATCTCATATCTCTTTTTCTCAACAAGAGTCTTTCCAAATTCATGTTCGGAACCCTCATGAAAACATTGAACAAAATTTGACAAGCCACCACATTGTGAGCACTTCGCATTTAAACAATCATTTTTATAGAAAAAGGAACCATCATCCCTAGAACATAAAAATAGATCTAGCAAGTCCCTTGATGATTTCGGAAGATGCATTGCACCACACTCCTGCAAAATTTCATTATTATGTAAAGTAGAACGGATATAGCATAATAGTTCATGGTACATTGAAAACTCCACATGGTATTTGCAACAACAAGTATTACGAATCTTAAGAGGCACACAATAAAATGGCTTCAAACCTTCAAAAGTTCTTTGCAAGATTTCCATATTTGGATGTGTTTGAATAAATTTGTTGAACAACATTGTTTGGCTTGATTCCAAGAAATGTTTAGGATGTTGTGTATGGTCTCGACTACCAATTCTTAACATTAAAACATCCTTTGCATTGGGTGATACTCTAGATTTATCATGCCAAAAGTGTTGAATTGCCTACTTTACATTATCGGTTAGCTTCTTATCAACACGTGGAAGCCTCCCGGAAAAATCCCATGTATCATTTTGAAGAGGATCATCTATTCTTTCTCTTCTTGCAAGTGCTTTATCCAAAGTTTTATGATTTAAGTCAAAATCAATACAAGTTTGTCTCATAAAGCGAGCCTTTTTCAATTGATGGCTTACTAGGGCGATTGTAATGACTCTCCGAGCAGCTCTCTTATCTTTTTCCTTGTTATTTTTTCCAATAGACTTGAGAGCATTAAAAATATTTTTGACAATAATAGAATTTTTTTGGTCCTCTTGTTCACACGAATCTTCAATTTGGCTAGTAAAGGTCTCATCTTTGGCATCTTTAGCAATTGTACAAAAATGTGGCATTGCTCGGTCAATGTCTTATCACTAAAATATTGGTTGAAAAGTATTCTAGCCCACAACCGAATAGTTTGTGTTGACCTCTTGCCTTCAAAATTGTTTATAATGTTATCATCAATTTCAACTAACCATTTAGGGGTCCTTGAAGATCTTGAATTTGGAATATGTCTTTCTTCCACACAAGGTTCTTCATTTCTCATGTAATCTGGTGAAACTTAATTTACACTTGCTTCAATATTATGTTCAACATCTTCATTTCGAACATTTTCACCTTGAACATTTCCAATATCAATTTGAATACTTTCATTCCCAATTTCAATATCATGTTCAACATCTTCAATTCCAACATTTTCATTATCAATTTCAATACCATGTTCAACATCTTCAATTTGAACATTTTCATTCCCAATTTCAATATCATGTTCTACATTTTCACCTTGAACATATTCAATTTCCTCTTCACTTGAAAAACAATAGGACTCAGGTTCACCAATATTTAACATACCTTGTCTTTTCTTCCTATGACCTTCTCTATCTCTTTGTCTATATTCTGATATTTGTTCTTTTGTAAGCTTTCTCTTACGCTTTTTCTTTTGATGACTGCTACTCCCCATTATACCTCATAAAAGATGCTAAAAATTCATTCCTTATGACAAATTTGAGTAGAAGATGCTCCAAAAAGTTGATCTTTGTCTCTTCCTGTCTGAAACCACGCATTTGTCGCCTGCAAAGTGCTGCAAATAGAATGTAGGGTCCGTTGGAATGCGTAAAAATGACCCACATGGGGTTTTTCTATGATCCACAAATCCGATATCCGATATAATCGGATATTTGATTTGTAAAACAT
The DNA here is from genome assembly GCA_007115665.2 of Sequoiadendron giganteum. NCBI lineage: Eukaryota > Viridiplantae > Streptophyta > Pinopsida > Cupressales > Cupressaceae > Sequoiadendron > Sequoiadendron giganteum. The sequence goes on from CM021102.1 coordinate 59,805,380, forward strand.
GTTCTGCAACGGTAATATTTTGGCTGTACACCTTGAAGTTTCACAAATCGGATATTTGATTCAAATTGGATATCCGATTTTTACACACATAGACCTAAGGGTTAATGGTAGAGAGTGGGAGAGAGGGAGGAGAGTGGGAAGGAGGGAGGGAGAGTGGGAGGGAGAGAGGGAGGGATAGGGAGAAAGAGAGGGAGAGGGAGAAGGAGAGAGGGTATATAGAGTTGAGCCGAGATGGAGAGGGAGGAGAGTGGGAGGGAGAGATAGAGGGAGGAGGAGTGGGAGGGAGAGATGGAGGGATAGGGAGAGAGAGAGGGACAAGGATAGGGAGAGAGGGACAGGGACAGGGAGAGTGAGAGAGAGAGGTGTAGAGTGGGAGAGGGAGAGAGGGTTTAGAGTTGAGGGAGATAGGGAGAGG
>CM021102.1:59805814-59960092 GCA_007115665.2 Sequoiadendron giganteum
AGAGAGATAGGGAGATAGAGAGGGAGAGATAGAGAGGACGAGATAAAGAGATACAGAGGAAGAGGGAGAGGGAGAGGAGGGAGAGTGAGAGTGAGAGAGAGAGGAGTGATTGAGTGAGAGACTTGAGAGAGATAGAGGTGGAGAGAGAGAGAGAGGGAAAGAGATAATATTTAAATATTTTATATATTGGTAATATATATATCTATTTAAATATTTATAGATTAACTAAAATATTGAAATAATATTTAAATATTATACATTTAATAATATATTATATATTAAATACATAATTCGGTAAGAGATTATCATTAATTGTATATTAAATATATTACATTATAAATTTTATTGGATATTATATCTATTAAATTATAAACTTTATTGTATATTATATATATATATATATATTAAATTATAAACTTTATTGCATTTTTAAATCATATATTAAAGATTGTATTTTTTTTTAAAACTCATATCTAAAACAAATCATATATCGAATTCAAATCGGATATCGGATTTGAATTGGAAATCCGATTTGAATCGGATATCCGATATGCTGACACAAAATTTAATGTCTGGGGATTAGACTCGGTATTAGGCTCAGGATTTGTTCCGGACCTGCCAATCCTAAAAAGTCAACACGTAAAATGTGTTTAACAACTTACCTTGTTTTTCCAGACTTCGCCTATGTGGCTGACAACTTTTATTTTACCCAAAATTAATGAAACGAAAAGGGTTTGTAAAGGACCTTCTCAGCTTTCTACCAATATAAATTATATTTTAATTAGAATCTAATAAATTATTATTAATTATTTTTTATTAGAATTACGACTAAAGTCCTGATTGATAGTTTGATAGAAAAACATATATAACTTTCAAACGGTATCACATTTTTTGAATCCAAAACATGCATCACATTCTATGCTTGGCATACTATAGGATTAAAAAAAAATGAATTTCATGAAGTTTTGACCAAGTTAAGGTGGTCAGACATACGAGTTTTTATATTTTTTAAAAGTTGTAATAAAATAATCATAATTAATTATTTATTTGAAAAAAATTTACAAAAAATATGCATCACATCCGGACATGAGTCCTCTACTTATATCTAAAATATTATAAAAAAATATTATCATTTTATTATGGTTAGGGTGGTCAGACAGACACCTACTTCTTATTTTTTCCTTGAAATTTTAGTACTACTGCATTGAAATTTCAAATTTTCACCAAATAGATTTTTTTTACAAAAAATAACCTAGTAGTTTAGAAAATACATTCAATTTTCCATAGATTCTATTCTTACATATTTTTGAAATAATATAGATAACTTATTCAAATTTTTATGTCAAGTTGCCCAACTCTGATTTTCTAAATTTTCATTGCCACTTAAGGGCCTGTTTTTTCCATGATGATCCTGCACATACCCTTCAGTAATAAAAGAAATCTTTGCTTTTCTCTTGCATTTTTGTTATGCTACCTTGTGTTTTTGTGGTGATTTTTAGCTTGTAAGTGGAGTACCCTTCTTCACTTACTCTTATCATTTGTCAAATGATTTGACCATCCACTATCAATTATCCAATAGTTTCTCTCCTCTCTTGTATGAAAAGTAGTCAACATAGTTCCTTCAATATTGTGGCTTGTATCTAGAGCAATTTCCTTCATACATATTTTAGAATCAGTAGAATTGGAACTTCCAACATTTAAATCCATGAACAAGCATTCATCATTTCCATCATTCGGAAAGTCTAATTCCTCATCATCAGATACACCACTATCTTTTTTAACATAATAACTCTTCTTGACAAATTTACCTTTATGATCTTGTCTAATATGTTTCTCATTTGAAATTTTGATTAGACATTTAGAAGCATAATGATTTATCTTTCCACAATTGAAACACTTAAAGGGTAACTTACCTCTATATTTTCCAGTGCCCTTTTTAAATCTTCTTACATAATTTGCTTCCACCTCATCAAGATCATCTGAATTAGATTCATTATATTTATTGTTGACTTTAAAAGAGGTTTATTTCTTTGAATCATCTTTGCCAAACTCTCTTAATTCAAAAGTAGTTAAAGCACCAAACATTTGATTTCTAGAATATTGATCCAAATTTTGAGCTTCCTCAACAACATAAACTTTAGCACTATAAGATTTAGGAAGAGTTCTCAATACCTTTTTCACAACTTCACTTTCCTCCAATTTTCCACCAAAACCATTGATTATATTGACAATTTCACCCACTCTAAGCATGTAGCTAGCAATATCTTCATCTTCTCACATCCATAGGTTTTCAAATTTGGCTTTGAAATTATGCATCTTTGCTTGCTCGACCTTATCATCTCCTTCATAAATTCTCTGCAACTTTGTCTAGATCTCTTTAGGAATTTTGAGGCTTATCACCTTCACAAGTTCTGAATTAGAAAGCCCACTGAAGATAGAATTCCTTTTTTTTCCATTATTCTCATAATCCTTGATCTCATCATCACTTGTTGGAGTAGTAGGCATAGTGTATCCATTTCCAACTAACTTCCAAACACAAAACCCTAATGAGACAAGAAAGAATTCCATCTTGGCTTTCTAGAAAGCATAGTTTGTTCCATCCTAGGGAATTTGACACCATTCCTGTGCACTATCCAGATCTACCTCAAGCAGTAATCTTCTTCTAAGGAACCACAACTCTGTTACCAATTACTAGACAAACATGACAACTGAGAGGGGGGTGAATTGGTTGTACATTAAAACATTCAAACCCTCATTAACCTTCAAACTCTTATTATGCATCAACATAAATATAAACAATGGAACATCAACACATCAACAACCATACACAATAAAACACTAGATTTACATGGAAAACCCTAATCAAAGAAAACCACGATGAGGATTAACTGATATATATATATGAATAACAATGCTGAATACAATAGGCTCACTGTCGAAAGCGCTCATTGCCTAGAAGAAAAGAATGGCTCACTGCTAAGGGCTCACTACCATAAGGACTCACTATCTAGAATAGAAGGGAATAGAAAAAGACTATTACAAGGATTTCACTACCTTAGAGCAACAAGAAGATCCACCAGAAAAAATCTACACCATCCACAACCTTCGGCTCACTACCTCTAGCAACTTCACGTACACTGAAAATGTAGACACCTTTTGCTCATTGCTTTCGGTAGCCTTAGGCGTTTAATATCGCACTCAGATCACAACACTTGATCACATTCCTATCATCCTTCACATCACTCTTCATCACACACTCTACAAAAATTAACTTGCATTATCAAGCGCAACCTCAAACAACCTTCTCCAAGTCAACTTCGATGAAATGTATGCACCTCAAACGTGTAACCACCAAAGAGGTTGACACCAAACACTTCCGCGGTGGAAATAAGTGAAGGTGGACCACACTAAGGGTTAACCAAGACCCAAATCTATACTGACATGCTACACCATGCTTCCACAAACAACAAACCATCTTCGTAATTAGTGCTAGCACACTAGGTTGGCCAAACCTACACTAACACTAACAAACAATCAATTTCACACATCACAAGGTCTAGAAACATCTTTCAGACCACGTGAAAATAACACACAACATCTGGATGAATATTCCAACATCATCAAAATATTCATCAATGTTGTCGTAACCATTTGAAACTAAGAATACTAACATCTTTCACAACCATCCACACTTCCACAGACATACAACTCACTAACCAATCTTGCAAAAAAAAAAAAACACAAAACACTCTAGGGGAAGGTAGATATAGAAAATATTATCACATTCCCAAATACGCAAAACAAAAAACCTCAACATAGAGAAATGTGGAGCAATTCCATTTTTCTCAAACAACCTTATTCACAAGCAACACACTGTCAAACACATATTCTATTGCCGCATGATTTAGAACCTAAAACTCTGGATATAACACCTCTGAACACCTCTAATCATCTCATCCAAACTTCACAAACACATCTTCAACCATGAAGAAATTTGGAGCACAATGAAGAGCACAACTCTATCACCTTGTACACTCTATTCAAATTTTCTAAAAAGCACTTGGAAACCAAGTGAACTAGCTACATTAGCAGCACCTGCTCAACACAACAAGAAGCTTATCATCACAACTACACTAGAGGTTTACATAGGTTGAAATCAATGACAACACTAATGACAACATAGTGTAACAATATTTAACAACTTTTTTGCCAGGATTTGTGTTAATATTGCTATAAATTCCATTCTCCCAACTCATATTGTACTCTTAAATCTAAATATGGTATTTGGATCCAACCAATAGTTTATGAGAATGCCAATATTTATTATCTTCTTTGTAAATAGTTTGGGCATCTATAAACTGATAGATGCTCTAAAAGGGTAAAGTCTAAAATGAAGGTTTTTGCTTTTGTCTCCCCTTCCATCCTTTCAAAGATTATTGATTGTATGGCAATTTATTCTGAGGTTTAGAAGGTTCCTTTTGTTTTAGTTATTTACCAAGGTAATGTTGGCTCATTGGTGGAGATAGTTGAAAGACTTGAAAATAAAAAGCAACTTGGCAAGCCTTGTTATTGACTTCCCTTTTGTTTTTTAAAAATTGAAAGGGGTAGAGATAAAAGAGATGATTTTAGATATCCCCAAGGGTTTAGAAGTTTAAGAATCAACACAATTTAGTTTTTCTTGGAGTAAGGAGAAATTGAAAAGGATACCAATGCCTTCAAGATTCATCTTGCCCAAGTTTAATTTAAATCTGAGAATGGGGAAAAAGTGTCCCAAAATCTAGATAATAACCCTCTTCTTAATCAGTCTAAATCTTCTCCTAAGGATAGTACTCAAATGAATTTTGTTTTTCCCCGAGTGACTCACCAAATAAATATTGAAAATAAACTTAAATGAAAAATGGAAATAGGATTTGAATATTCCCTTTCCTTATTATGGTTTTAACTGGTTCTCTTCCTTCTCCTCCTAGTATTACTACAGATGGTCTTTTTGAGGAGGAGTGGACTCTAATGAATGGGAAGAAAAATAAAAATAAAAAGCTTGATGTGGGTGGGGAAAGTAAACAAGGCATACCTACACTTAGGGACACTCAAGCCAGGGAGGTAGCTAGGGAAGTGTCTATTGGTAAGGAAATGAATCTAGAGTTACTAGGTCCATAGAAACAAAAGAAATGATAACTTTGTTTCAGGATGGGAAGCCCCCTCCCTATCAATGGTTACTAGGTCTTCAATGTGTGTATTTAAGGTTATTTTTAATGAAAATCCTTTTATGGAATATTAGAGGATTAAACAACCCTTTCAAGAAGCATCTTTTAAAGAGCTATATACTGGAAAATAAGGTTGATATTCTCTTGATTCAAGAAACCAAAATGGTTGAGTCAACTTTTGCTCGGATTATTAAAATATTTTCCCTTCGATTGAGTTTTGTGTTTCTTTGGTTAGAGGTGCCTAAAGGGGCCTTTCCATCCTTTGGAACCCCAGTAGATTTATGGGGACTAAAGGAAAATCTTGTAAGAATAGACTCATGGTTTCTTTTGTCGATTCTTCTTACTCCACTAAGTGAAACCTCGTGAAAATTTATGGTCATAACATTAAACCTTCTAGAAAAAGTTGTTGGATCTCATATCTGGTGTAGTGAAAGATAAGCATGAAGAAAAGTGGTTGCTTTGAGGAGACTTTAATACTCCTTTATTACCCTTAGAAAATTAGGAGGATTATAAGATTACTCTGAAAGTATGGTTGATTTTGCTGATTTCCTCTCTTTTGTTGGTCTAATTGATATTGACCTCCAAGGGTCTACTTTTATGTGGTCTAATAGAAGGTAGGGTAACAATCTAATACAAGTCAAGTTGGACAGTTTTTTTTATTTTCAATGGTTGAAATATTTTGCCTACACTTTCTTTGTCTTCCTTTCCAAGGATAGGTTTATATCACAATGTTATTTTGCTAAGGTGGATTGATGTAGTGTCAAAAGTCCCTTACCCTTTTAGGTATGAAATCATGTGGGCCTCTCATCATAAGTTTAGAAACCTTGTGAAAAAGTGGTGGAATGCCCCTATGCTTCAATTGGCCAAAAAACTAAAGATTGTTAATGAAAAGTTAAAGGTTGGAATAGGTTGTGTTTTAGAAATATCTTTCACAAACAAAGAGTTGATAAAAGACCTAAAGAAAGTTTAGGAAAATATGGATAAATGTCTTATTGATATGGTTACTTTCGGTAAAGAAAGAGATTTGACGACCGAGTGGTACTACCTTGTGAAAAAAGAGGAGATCTAGAAACAGAAGTCCAGAATTCAACAGATTATTGAAGGAGATAGAAATTCAAAGTTTTTTCATTAGTCCACTTTAAAGCATAGGAGTAGAAATGACCATCAAAACTCTGATGCTAAAAAATGGTGCTACTCTTAGGGAGGAAGAAGATATACTTGAAGTTGTTGTTTCCTACTATAAGGAAACAATTGCCAATTCCAATCAAGATGTCTTTCTTGAAGGAGATTATATATGTCATCCCTCAAATCCTAAATGATCAAGACATTGTGGACTTTGAGAAATTTATGACCTTAGAAGAGGTTAAATCTATTATTTTTTCCTTTGGTGCATACAAAGCCCCAGAGCTCGATGGGTTTCCTCCCTCCTTTCAAGATTTCTAGGAGATTATCCCAGAGGATCTCCTTATGGCTGCAAGAGGTTTTTGCAAAATGATAATTTTTTTTAGGGAAACTAAACTACACTTTATCACTTTGGTTCCTAAGAAAATGGAGGCCTCCTCATTGTTGTACTTCATCCTTATCAATTTTTGCAATATGCTCTACTAGATCTTCTCTAAAATGATAGTTAATAGAGTTAAACTTGTGCTCCAAAGGATAATATCTACTAATCAGAAAGGGTTTGTCGCAGGTAGACAAATTCTCGATGTTGTTTTGTCTATGTATGAGTATATTTATTCTATGGATTATAATCAAAGACCTAGTATGGTTCTTAAATTGGATATATATAAGGTCAATGATAGAGTGTCCTAGTCCTTTTTGTTTGTTGTCCTACAAAATTTTGGATTCAAAGGGAAAATATTGAAGCTAATTAAAGCTTGTGTTACCACTCTAAAATGGTTTGTGTTAGTTAAAGGGGTTCCTAAGGGGTCCTTCTCCTGTGATAGGGGATTAAGACAAGGTGACTATCTATCTCCTTATATGTTTATTATAGTGGTGAAAGTGTTGGGAAGAAATCTTCACAAATTGATCAATGTTGGTTTGTTGTGAGGGATCAAAGTTGTTTTGTATCAATCCCATCTTCACATCAATAGTTTGTGGATGATACTATCCTCTTTGAAACTACTTCTGTAGTGGAAGCCAATTATTGAAAAAATCTTATAGATGATTATGTTAAAGTTTTTAGTCAATATATCAATTACAATAAAGCAACTCTGCTTCTTTCATACTAAATCTCATAAGAATTCTTGGTTGTTAAATTGCTAACCTTCCAAACAATTACAATAAAGCAAGCTCTGCTTCTTTCATACTAACTCTCATAAGAATTCTTGATTGTCAAATTGGTAACCTTCCAACATCTTATTTTGGGCTTTCTTTATCTACTTAGAAACTTCCAAACAACTATTGGATTAGTATTGTGGAAAGGATGAAAAAAAAATTGGTTGGATGAAAAGTAAAACTGCTAAGTCAAGATGGAAAACTGTAATTATTGAAAGACTCTCTCGAAATATTCCGGTTTACTGCCTTTCTTTGTTCAAAATCCAAGCTTACATGACTAATCATATTGAACAAATTCAAAATAACTTCTTGTGGTCTAGCACTAAGGAAAAATCTAGGATTTTTCTTGTTAGCTGAGAAAAGGTTTGTAACTCTAAAAAATAGTGACGCAAGAGGGTCCCCCCCTTTCTCACAGCAAACACAAAACAAAAACTCCCAGGAAAAACACTACCTAAATTTTACATCCCAATAAATAAAGATTGCAGGCTAACTTTGTTTTTTCATTGATTCATTTGCAACAATAATCAAGTGGCCTACCATGACCTCATTCTATACATGACATCCAATTCACTTCATATCCTCCCTCCATTTTTGACCTGTGCACATCCTCTCGTAATTTGTTATTTGGTAACTTTGTCTCACTTTCCTCAAGTCACAACCAATTCTGGATATCCATTAACAATTTGCAATTTTTTGTTTTCCTTCAAGTTGTGCATCCCTTCTTATGTTTGTGTGGGATTTCTCCCTTCATTACAGCCTATGTTCTCTGTTTCTTGTCTTCCCTCTACTACACAACCTCGTTCCAATCTTCTGCGCTACCTTTACCTGGCCTAGCGCACCTTCATCTGTAGCTCATATGCTTTCCAACAATATGCCATTTCCCTATCGACCATTCCCACTGGCAATTTCTTGTTAAGCAAGGGTATTCTTTCATCTATGTATCATGGCCTCACCTTGGTCTATTCTCAAGTAACCTTGGCTTCTTCAATACATTCATGCCATTTACCACTGTTATATGCAGCCGTCCTCAATTTCTTTTCATTCTATATTTAAGTCTGCTTTTAATATGCAAGCTACCTTTCAAATGCGCCCCTCCAATCTGTATCCAGCCCCCTACCACTTCACTCAGACTGTTCCCTTAAGGTGGTGCCAACCACGAGTTTGCTCAGCCTACTTACCAAGTTTTTCGACTGTTTTCATTTTATTGTCTGCCCAATTCTTCTGTGAGGCTGCACACCAAAACTCCCCCTCCTTGCTCGCCCCTTCACTTTCCTTTTCCACCGCATGACATTCTAAAACAAATGGCAGTGTTTGTTGAATGAAGAGTGCTAAAGAATGTGAGGCGTCAACCATGATGCAAACGCTTCTTGAAAAACTTTCAAGCCCAATCTAATTAAATTTTGCATACGATTAAGAAGTGATGGCGCCTTGCTATTACTCTTGTTTTCAAAGAAATCGGATAAATCTAGAATCCAATATCTTTGCAATTAATCTCTGGAATCCAAAAGAGAACCATGAAGGAAAAGAACACTTGCATGACGAATGATATAGTTAGCATCATCAATAGGAGCAAAGCTCAAAAAGAATGACCCCACAAGACCAAATATTTGCAGCTGCTCTGGATCATAGTTATCATAAACAATTTTCTCAGGTGCAACATGTAACTGTAGATTAAATCTGTCTAATAAGATCTGCAACTAGAAAGAACAATATTAATCCTAATCTAAATCAAAAATAATCTAAAATCAAACAATAAAGAATGAAATTGAAAACATAATGAATAATTAACAAACTGAATTGATCTCACCGAATATGTATTCACCCTTTCGAATTAACTCCATTGCTCTTCTCCATTTTGCCTTTTTAGTGTTCTTCCCCTCAGATTTCTGTGTTTGAATGCAAGTATAGCTGTGTTGAATGTCTAAGCAAAATATCAAAGATTGTTTCTTCTCAAAAGTGTATAATTTCGAGAGGAGGACTAATGATTGTGATAGGCCATTTTAGATTGTAGGTTTTCGAACGATCGGCTCAGATTGAAAGAGAGATCGACGGATGAGATTGATGAATGCCATGCAATGAGTTATCTAGCCGATAGAACGCGAGTTAGAACGTGAGTTCAACTGCAGGATAAAGACTAATTTTAGAACGTGAGTTAGAACATGAGTTCCAATCTTAATCTTCAAAAATAGAAGAAATAGACTTTGTATGCAAAAGCCAAAGTTAGAAGTTGGAGAATAAATGCATTCGAATGCAAACGTGAGTTAGAACTAGTTAATCGACTAGTTGTGACGGAGAGTTCTCTCACAGAGTTAAACTGGTGTTTAAACTGAAGAGATAACTGGAGAACTAAAAATAGAACTCGAGTCCGAAGGTGAGTGAATGACCTAGTCAACTGATTGACAGAAGAATGTGACATAAATAATTAAATATGAATTAAATGCTAATTTAATTCAACATTCAAAAATAAGACTTTTAATTAAATAAATAAAGTAATTTATTTAATTTGATTGTTTGAAAAGGATAAATATGAATAATTAAATAATAAATATTTAATTATAGATAAAGGGGTTAAATGGATAATTAAATAAAGATATTTAATTATAGTTGGAAAATTATGATAAAGGGGCAATTAAATAATAAATTATTTAATTGATAGATAAAGGGGGTAGAATAAATTAGTTAGGGACATAATTAAATAATTGTGATGTATTTAATTAGTCAAGTTGGATAAAGGTCATTTAATGAATTAATTAAAAAGGGGTATTTAATTAATAGAGGAAATATGTGTTAGAAAAGTTAATTAAATAATTAACATTATTTAATCATGACCACAGACTATAGAAAATTATGTCGAATATGTACTCGCAGGCCTAGACCAATTTTAGGTATCTATAGTTTTCCCCTCTTTGATACAATGTTGGTAGGCGTTGTGTCAAAGAAAATATGCCCTGATCGTGCCTTAGCGTGAAACGGGCTAGGGTATGCCCCAGTGAAAGGGAGAATGACGAGAAGGCAGTGGTATGCCCCCTTGAGAGGATAGGTGGGTTTGAAGAACACGAGTGTGCTCTCGAAACAGATACATAATGGTGGTGAAGATGCAGAAAAGAAGAAATGTTAGCATGGATGATTTCAGAATGTTAGTAAGAAACAATTATGTTTGATTGATTGAGAAAAAAATGATCTTTGATATATTGCCAAATACACTATACTTTCTTGTTATCATCATTGGGAAAGACATGACACAGATGGATAGTACACACTATGATATGAGATAGACCATAGTGTACAAAGTCATCCATCTGCGAAAAACAGACAGTCACAGACAAGGAGTGTCTTAACTTAGACTAAGGACAGTAATTGCCCCAGTTGTTTTGTCAAGACAAACCATAGACAACAGACAAATAAAAGATGGGTCATGAGACGTCATTGCTCCTCTAAATCCTTGATTGGACATCCTTGAGGAAACTAGTAACATGACTCAAAAACCAATGATAAAAAGACAGTTGATAGACAGTAGTCAAAGAAAAAGAATCCTGGGACATTGTTGCTTCTCTAAATCCTTCAAGGGACATCCTCGAGAAATTTAGTAATAGGATTTTGCACAAATCGATAAAAAGATAGGACAAAAAATAAGATATAAAGTCATAAAGCCAAATAAATGTATTCGCCAAATCTTGATCTTGTGGGATTGTTTGATGTTTGATGTTTGACATAGCGTAATGTGAGAGAATGAAACATACCACATAAGACGTTGAGTCTGGTTTTGACTTGGTGACTTTTGTATAAGGCATGGCAAAGCCTGGTTCCAGAAAAGACACATGTCGTATAAGATGTTGGAGTTTGATGACGTTTGAAGTGACAAGCCACATGAGACTATGACAATTTGATGACGTCTATTAACAAGAAAGACATATCTTGCTAAGACATAAGTTTTGATTTCTTGACTAGTAAAAAGTGTATGCGTGTAGACAGTGTATGACATGAAATAATACCTTAAACTATGATATGCAACTTGTGTGAAAGTGATTGTGAATGAACCCTATTGGACTGACCTAGTGTGGTCTCAGGAGCTCATCAATTGATTAGCCTTGCCTACGTTGTACACGCAGAGACCTCGTAGTTCAACACAGCCAATGACTTTGAATATACAAAGCGTCATCATTTAAACGTGTGATACATGACAAACCTAGACTGACAGACCTAATGCCTCGGGGGCACATCGATTGATGGCCTTGCCTACGTCCCAGTCACAGAGGCAATGTAGTTTGACTATGTCTATGACTGACTTAACATGACTGACTTGACATATTGACTTGACACGATGACTCTATTTTTGGGATTTTCTGACATTTTTCAATTTTTTTGGATTTTTGAAGTTTTCTATTGTTTTTGGGATTTTTCAAGACATTTTCGATGGTGCGACGTTATGTACAAGGTGTTAGGGAATAGAACAAGGATTTTCCCCCAGTCGGGAATAAGATTTGGAAGATGGAGTGGGTAATGTGACAGAATGGACGCTAGATGTCAATCGTTTCAAGGAATGGATACGACAACCATTTATTATGAATGATGACGAAAAAGTCTGATTAGAATGATGGTAGACGGAAGAGCGATCTTGACTACACATGGCGCCTGTTTGCCAGGTTTTCACCATGGTACTAATCCATAGCACCACCAAAGTGGTTTTCACTATTGGATGGATTTATTTCTCTTTCTTTTTTTTTCTCAATTTTTTTGGTGTTACAAAGACACCTATTTGCCAGGTTTTCATCAAGGTAACCATTTTTTGATTTTTGATTTTTTTTGTATTTTTCTAGATTAAGACACGGATTCTCAGAGACTAAGCATAGAACCTCTTTAGATGCAGACTGTTGACAGGGGACAAAAGCAGCTCTCCTTCAGGAGTAGAGAGTTGGTACGCTCTTGATCCAAAGGCTTCTATGACTATATAGGGCCCCAACCAGTTAGGTTTGAACTTACCTAGTTTCTCTCTTTCAGCTTGGTTCTTAGGATTCTCCATTAATACTAGGTCGCCAATGTCAAAATGTCTATTGAGAACCTTCCTATTGTAACTACGACGAAGACGATTCTGATATGCTTGCAAATGATCTAACACTTTCTGTCTTTGTTCATTCAGCAATTCTAGCTCTTGTAACCTTGAGACACGGTACTCTTCATCGTCCACATGACCCTTCAAGGATACCCGTAGAGAAGGTATTTCAACCTCGATAGGTAAGATAGCTTTGGACCCGAATACGAGGGAAAATGGAGTGGCACCGGTGGGAGTACAGATGCTTGTACGATAAGCCCACAAGGCAGGATTAAGCTGTAGGTGCCAATCATGGCCAGCGTCATTGACAATCTTCTTAAGGATTCTAACAATAGTCTTATTAGATGCCTCAGCTTGGAAATTACCTTGTGGGTAATACGGAGTGGAGAAATGGTGTTTGATGTGGAATTCTTCGCATAAATGGCGTACTTCTTGGTTCTTGAATGGGTGGCCATTGTCTGTGATTATGGATTGTGGTACACCATACCGACAAATGATATAGTTTAGGATAAACTTAGATATTTGTGTGCCAGTTATGTATGTCATGGGAATAGCTTCAATCCATTTGGTGAAGTATTCGGTGGCGGTGATGATGAATTTATGGCCATTTGATGATGGAGGGTGTATCTTACCTATGAGGTCGAGTTCCCACTGGGTGAAGGGCCATGGTGAAGTAATTGGATGAAGCTCCTACGTTGGTGCTCTTATCAAGTCTCCATGTATTTGACATTGTCTACACTTCTTTACAAAGACGTATCAATCTTTCTCTATTGTAGGCCAATAGTAACCTAGTCTCAAAATCTTGTGGGCTAGAGTGGGACCACTCGAATGAGATCCGCATATACCCTAGTGTACCGCTCGCAAATTTGTTTGTGCTTCTTCAGCATCGAGACATCTCATAAGGGTGTTATCTAAGGTGCGTCTATATAGGGTTTCTTCGATGATGGTGTACTTAGCTAACTTTCGGATGAATGTTCGACATTGGTTATTAGACAAGTCTTGAGGTAGGGTTTGGTCAGTGAGGTAATCGAATATGTCTTTATACCATGGAGACGTAGAAATAACAATGGTACACACTATCGCCATATTGGGGACATCATAAGTAGGAACCAAAAGTTGTTCAACCAAGAACTCGAACTTAGGCACATTACTCAGAATATCCAATAAGGAACCCACAGTTGCCATTGCATCTACAGCTCTATTCTGGATAAGTGGTATTTGTTGAAAAGTTATGTCTTTGAAATACTGTTTGAAACTATCTGCCATTCGTTTGTAGGGTCCAAGCTTCTCATCCTTAGTCTCGTAATCATCATTTACCTATCGGATTACAAGTTGAGAGTCACCAAAAACATGTAGGCTCTTAATTGTCCATTGAACTGCCATTTTCAACCCTGTCACTAGAGCTTCATATTCTGCTATATTGTTGGTACAAGGAAATGCAATCCTAAATGATTTGGGAATGGTATCACCTTGAGGTGTGACAAATAAGATACCAGCTCCTGAACCACGATTTGTGTGTGACCCATCAAAGTACAGTTTCCATTCTGTTTTAATGTCAATGTTGAAGAGAAATTCATCTAGAAAATCTGCCACTAATGGATGGTATGCCTTTATAGGTGCATCAACTAGTTGATCTACAATCACCTGTCCTTTTATAGCCTTCCTTTCGACATACTTAATGTCATACTCGCTAAGTATCATGACCCATTTAGCCAATCGGCCTGTTAAAGCTGCCTTACTTAGGAGGTATTTAAGTGGATCAATCTTTGTAATTAGCATTGTCTGTCGATTAAGCATATAGTGCCGAAGTTTTTGGGTAGAAAAGACTATCGCAAGATAGGCACGTTCTATGTTGCTATAATTCAACTCATAGCCCACTAAAGTACGACTGATATAATAGACCGCTCTCTCATGACCTTGATCATCGTGTTGTGCGAGAAGAGCCCCTAATGCCGACTAAGTTGCTGAGATGTAAAGTATCAATGGTTTTCCCTCTATAGGTGGCATTAAGATTGGTGGAGTAAGCAAATAGTCCTTGATTTGCTGGAAGGCCTCTTGACATTTAAGGGCCCATACAAATGGCACTCCTTTCTTGAGTAGATGTTGAAATGGATGTATTTTATCCGCCAATTGTACTATGAAATATCTAATTGACTGTAATCTCCCTTGTAAGATTCTGAGTTGACCAATACTGACTGGAGGAGGCATTTCTATGATAGCTCTTACCTTCTCTGGATCTACTTCAATGCCTCTACTAGAGATGATATACCCTAACAGTTTCCCTAATTTGACTCCAAAGACACACTTCTTCGGATTTAGCCTGACATTGTAATTCTCCAGCCTTTGGAATATCTTTTCTAAGACTTTCAAATGATCTTCCCTTGTTTATGATTTTGCTATGATGTCATCTACATAATCTTCCATGAAAGTATGTACAAAGTCATGGAAAATTGTAGTCATGGCCCGCTGATAGGCAACTCCTGCATTCTTAAAGCCAAACGACATAACATTCCAACAGTATGTGCCCCATGGACATGTAAACATTGTTTTGTGTTGGTCTTTAGGTGCTATTTTAATTTGGTTATATCCAGAGAAACCAGCCATGAGGGATAGCATCTCGTAGCCTGCTGTAAGGTCTACTATCATGTTGATATTCAGAAAAGGAAAGTCATCCTTAGGACATGCCTTGTTGATGTCTCTAAAGTCAGTGCAAATGAGAATTCCCCTAGTTGGCTTAGTCATTGTTACAAGATTTGATATCCAATCTGCATAGTCTATTGTCCTTATGAATCCTACATCGAAAAGTTTCTTAATTTCTACCTTGACCAATAGAGCAATTTGTGGATGCATCTTCCTCAACTTCTGCTTGATTGGCTTAATACCTGGCTGTAGTGGTAAATGATGCAATATTAGGTCTAGATCCAGCCCAGGCATGTCGGCATACGACCATGCAAAGTTTATTTGTCTCTTTGTGAAGAAGTCCTTAAACTCATGTTTTTCTATCTTTGTTAAAGAAGCTGTAAAATATACCTTCCGAGGATTCTCTTTTGTACCTATGTTGACTTCAACAGATTCTTCCACTAGCATTGGTGACTTTTCCTGTTCAATTGGGAGAATATTTAAACCTCTATCCTTGGGTGCCTCTGAGAGGTTTTCGCCCTCAGATACGTCCTTTATTTTGTCTTTTTCTTCGTCCAAAGGCACCTTTCGGTTTTCACCTAGGGACTCATCATTTTTCTTTTTATTGTCTTTTTTCTTTTTATTTTCATTTTTGCGACTAGAGGTGTAAATAGACTCCCCAAAGTATGCCTTATCGTCCAATTCTATGGTAAAACCTGCTTTATGGTCTCCTCTTGGTATGCCTTCTCTAAGTCCCATGAACACATCAATTGCTTCATCATTCTTGAATGTATCTATTATAGGTGTACCTTGTTGATCCCAGTCAATGAGTTTGGGATATATAAGGGGCATGTCATCATCAGATTTTTTAAAGGTATCTACCGACAAGGTGAATACGGAGTGGTTGACATGGTCGCAGAAGTTTTGGACTAACTCCTTCTTATTCTTCTTCCTAGGTGTAGGTATACTCTGATGTGGGACCATAGTAAGGGCAGATTCGTCAGAAGATGGCTTTTCAGGTGCCCATGATGCATGATCAAGGGTTTCCCAATAATAGTTCTCTTGCCATTCTTGTTTGGACAAGTGCTTCTTAGGACGAGGACTAGATAGTTTTGGTTCAGGTTTCACGTTGAGGTCCAATTCTCCAAATAAGGCATCTATGTTCATAGTACTAGTAGATGAAAGGGACTCCCATTCACCATCACTTGAGTAAGGGGATTCATCGAAAACTGGAGGTTTTTCGTAAACTGGGGGTTTGTCGTACACTGGGGGAGGTAGTTCATGAGATGTCTCGATGTCTGTGTAATCATTCACTTCCTCTTGAAATGATAATGAAGTACCAGGAAACCCGATTCTAAGCGGTTGACACCCTAGCCCTAGATACTTTGGTCGTGGGTAGACAGTAATTGGTTATGTCCTTCCATTCTGATATAGACCTAACCCATTGTGCCCATCATAGCCTTCCTTTTGCATTATTTTAAAACCTTTCCATACTGGTCCTTGGCTATTTGAATAGACGGGGAGGGGTATTCATGTTCTTCTTGATACAACTAGGAATCACCTTGATCCACAATTTCTTCACTTAACTCTCCCCATTTGGTTAATGTCATTGTAGGGGGGACATGAAATGTGACCACTGACTGTCTTCTATCCGCCATGGGTAGGCCATATGCCTTAGGTGGAATCAGCTCACTAACACAGTATGATGCCTTTATTTTGTATTCGCCACAGCCCTTGTCTTGGATCTCGAGCTTTGGAGTGGATGATGGTGGTTTGAATGAAGGGGACTTAGTGAGATGTGAGGGGTCAATGTATTGGGATAAAGTGGATGAAGAAGCTTCTCGGTTAACTGGCACTTGTCATTGTGTAATTTCCTTTAGGCTTGTACAATACTGAAAAGGATCTGGATCACCATCAATGGTGATCTTTGTGCCATTATAGGGGAATTTGAGACATTGGTGGTATGTTGAAGTTACAGCCTTCATTGCGTGTATCCAAGGTCTACCTAACAACAAGTTGTATGGGAGGGTGAGATCCAAGACTTGGAAGCTGGTGTTCATGATTGCTGGGCCAATTCGGATAGGGAGTGTGACAAATCCTTTGGACGATCGTTCCTCATCATTGTAAGCCTGGATGACTATACTCTTAGAGGTATCTACACAGTCTTCTGAGAATCCTAATGCCTTAACCAATTTAAGTGTACACAGGTTCAAACCTACTCCTTCATCTACCAAGACTTGTCTGACTCTGGTTTCATGGACTAAGACTTCAAGATGTAAGGGGTCATTATGATCTGAATTTTCAGTTGAGTAATCCTATTGGGAAAAGGTGGCATGATGTGAATTGGTTAAAAATCCCACCATCTCTTCAAAACGATTGACGTCTAAGTCTATAGTAATATTTGTATTCTATAGAGCTTTGTCAAGGATGGCTCGATGCCCAGGTGATAAGGACAACAATTCCAAGATAGATATTTACGCGGGGGTTTTACTCAATTGATCAAGAAGATTGTACTTGAACTTGGAAGCTTGCATAGATGGCTCAGAAGAAGGACTTGGAATAGTGATCTTAGTTCTGTGTGTGTTTACACTACATTCCGGATGCTTCTTAATGGTGAAGGTATCAACATGCTTATTTGTCGTGCGGAGGCTATATACGATCTTTCCTTTTCCATAGTCATAGTTGGTGTTTGCGTAATTGGCTGATGGATCGGTCTTAGGTCCCAAATTGGAGGATTTTCCTTTTGTGTGGTCATGTAACAAGTCCTTGAAGACCTTATAATCACTGTTCTTAGTATTTTTCTGCCCACCAACCTCTATGGTTTTGTTCTCAACAAATTCATGTATTATGTTCTTGAGTTGACGACATTGTTGGAGGTTGTGCCCTTTGGTTTGATGATATTCACAATGGGATTTGTCATCCCACCAAGAAGGTTTAAACTATCCAAGATCATACTCCCTTGGTTCCAAAGGTTTGAGGAGATTGTGTTTAATCAACTCTTTGTAAATAACCTCGATTGGTTGTCCTAAAGGTGTAAATTCACGTGTAGGAAATCTCCTTTGTTGTTGTGAATTTTGGACATAGTTAGCTTGTTGATCTGGACTAACTGTCGTGTCTTGATTGGAGTTATATCCTCTAAGTGTGATAACTGGTCTTGTATGTATGTTTTTAGCATCAACAATGCCATCATTTGTAACATTCTTGTTCCTAGACCAGAATTTCCTTCTATCATTTGGCGCATTTTGATTTTGGACAATGGGGTTTATGCCTGGTGCTTTCATTTCTCCTTTGTCTATGAGGCTTTTCTCAAGGATGATTCCCTTTTGTACTAAGTCTGAGAATGAAGTACAATAGTGTACCCTTAGATCACTTCACAATTTGGGGTTGATGTTCTCTAGGAATATTGTGACCTTTTGTTTTTCGAGTATTTCAACTGGACACCTACTAGCTAGACTTCGCCACCTCTGGAAGAAAGTGGTGAAATTTTCACCATCTTCTTGTGTCGTGTGGCACAAGGTTGCAATTGTTACCTCATTGTCTATGTTAAAAGTGAAATGTTTGATAAACTTCTTAGCTAATTCGCCCCAAGATCGTATACCATATGGTAATTTAGAGAACCATTCCAGTCCTATCTCGACAAGGGTTCGTGGAAATAGTCTCATCAAGTATGTGGGGTCATATGCTATGTCCATGCACGCTATTGAGAACTCTCTAATGTGTTCTATAGGATTCTTTCTCCCATTATACTTAGGCAAAATCGGTATAATGTATCCATGGGGAAAAGGTGTCATGTAAAGCGCTTTGTCAAAGGGACATGGACATAGGTCTTGCGCTGAGATAGTTCATTTTCCGGACATAGACATGTTGTCCATCTGCTGTTGAAGATTTTGCATCTTGTTTTGAAGGACATCGACTTGCGTCAAGGACATGGTGTTTGTGATATTTGGATCAATGTAAGTATTTTGATACGCCATGTTCTGTGACGGGTTGTGATTAGGCGAGGGAATATATCCTGTCAAGATATTCTGATTCAGTATAGGGATATTTCCTATCTGAATGGTTTGAGTAGGTATAGGAATGCTTCCTGTCTGAAATGTCTGATTTGGAATAGGAATGCTTCCTGTCTGAAAGATTTGACTTGGTATAGGTATATTTCCGCCAACTTTGGTTCTCTTACCAGTCGTGTTGGTGCTAAAGGGGTTGGAAGAAGTTTCCCCCGTAGTGAATTGTAAACCTTGTGTTATGTTGAAAGGGGTGGTGTTTACAATTGACGATGTTTGAGTTGGTATACCTGTTGGTATTGCTGCGGTTATTTGGGGAATAGAGATTGTTGACGTTGCAGTTTGGGATGGTTGAGTTGACTGTGTTAGCAAAGTACAAATATCAAACCCTATGGGTAGTTTGGAACCTTCTGCTAGCAATTTTGCTAGATAGCGTTGGGGATCATTTTCCAAACATTCATCCATGAAGGATGCAAATTCAGGATCTTGTACTACTGCGTCTATGTCTTCTATGTAAATATGACCATGCGTATCCTTAGTGACATGTTTTTCTAGTAAAGGTTTGTGTGGTTGTTTACTTCCTGACGGTTGGTTTGCGAACGGATTGATGAATTCGTTGGGGTTTGTCATTGCTTTGTGTTTCTTTTGGGACCTTGTTTCGACCATGAAAAAGTTGCTCAAAATGGGTAATGCAGACTATGCCTAAAAACTGATATGACCTATGTCTATGTTTTTGGATTTTTCTGACAATAAATGACGTAGCTAAAATGGTTTCTAAAAGACGTACACTAAGATGACGTATGCTAGGACTGGTGTTATGCAAGATGTGAGTAGACTATGACGATAAATGAGTCTAAGACAGTATAACCTACCACCTATGGGATAAATGCATGCAAAGGCTTGTTTTCAACCAAGGAACCTGATTGTATGACAAGGACAATGACAACGTGAATTTTTCAAACTAGACTAAATGAGTTGAAAAGATCCACTAGATGGGAGTAAAGTGACAAGGTTCAATGATTTTGACAAATCGACACATGAATGTTTCGAATGACGAGGAAAGTTATCTAATCTTGTGATATGCAATTTCATAGGGAGTATCTATATGCATGCAACTTAGGATGACTATGACTAGGATGTTTACTATGACTAAGACGTATATGACACCTAACGATGCAAGGATTTGAGCAAAATTTACCAGTTTTGAATTTAAGGTTGATCTTAAGAACCTACAACAAATTTTGACAATGATATTTGGACTCATCTCGCGGTTTTTGATGTTTTCTGTTGACAGGCAAATGCGGTTCTCCTAACAATTGCGGTTCATATTTTGACAGATGTGGCTTTTTGACAGTGTATGCGGTGTTTCTGATAGTTGCGGTTTTTCCTATGATAAATGCGGTTTACCTATGCACATGCAGCGTTTAAACTGACATATGCGGTTTGCATGCACACATGCGACTCAAAAACTGACAGATGCGGTTTGCATGAACATATGCGACTCAGACTGTGACAAGTGCGACTTGTGATATGCAGACTATGAAAAAGTGAAAATTTTGACAGCCAGGTGCGGCTTTTCCCTTAGAAAATACAACTCACTAGTACAAATGCGGCGTTTAAACTGACAAATGCGACTCTGTTTCTGACAGTTGAAATTTTTTCTCGAAAGTTGTTTGATTGACTTTTGTTTGTTTGATCAAGATTTTGGCAAATACAGCAAACAACAAACACAACATTCAAAGTATTTTCAGTTTTGTGATGGATGGACTGTTGAGACTCGAAAAACATTTACACCCTAGTCTTTTAGGACAGTACTTGTTGAATTCTTACTTGGATTTCTCCAGCTACGCATATTTACGGTGGATGATTAGTAGCTTGACCCCACTGGCTCCCCTCCACAACACTCACTTATACGGGGGAGCCAAGCTACAGTATCCATGAATCTCCCATGGCATACCTTTCAACTCTACACGTAAACCATAAGATTGTAAGATGGCTTCACAGGGCCGACCCTGCTGCACCAACAAGTAGGTAGGATTTTGGTAACTCTACAACAAGGTGTTTAATTTGGGCATTCCATTCGTGGGACACTATCCAACATCGGTGAGAGTCCATTTCTGTCCATCTCGTCGAAATAGTGCGCGTGATTCTTGGGGTTTCCCCAAGAATCCACTTTTGTATACCGGCTGGAAGTCGCTTGGCTTTAGTGTGCTACCGGTCTGAGTCGTCTTGGGGTGAGTACTTTTTCCTACCAAGATAGGCCCAAATTCTAGAGTTAGTAACCGTTTCTCTTACACCCAGAATCGTATGAATGCGCAAGGGGAGAGGATACTTCGATTACTAAATCGTGGGGTTCTAAACTAACAATGCAGACATGAAAAACATTGGTAAATTATTAAGCCCAAACGAGATTATTTACACTACCAAACAAAAGTTCATTTTATTCCACACGACGATTATCTATCTATCAAACGAAAAGCTTGCTAAAAAGATAAAAGCATTAGGTCTTGCATGCAAATTTGTCAGTAGTTCATTGTTTGTCTTTGGTTTTTGTATTGTCTTCTATGCTTCATCCTGCAAACACTTGTTATTCCACCTTGACACAACTGTAACAAACATTAGCGAAAATCCAAATCACCTAAAAAGCGAAAACTGAAAAAATGGATGCACAGAAATCGATAAAAAAAAAATGAAAAACTTTTACCAGCCAGATGCGGTTCGACTGGTGATAGGCGGATGCGGTTAATGGAGTGTCTGATACGGTTTGGTAATTCGTTGATAGGCGGATGC
Organism: Sequoiadendron giganteum; assembly: GCA_007115665.2. Classification (NCBI taxonomy): domain Eukaryota; kingdom Viridiplantae; phylum Streptophyta; class Pinopsida; order Cupressales; family Cupressaceae; genus Sequoiadendron; species Sequoiadendron giganteum. The sequence goes on from CM021102.1 coordinate 59,827,756, forward strand.
GGCGATTGACAGGCAGATGCGGCGTATGGCATTGCATATGCGGTTTGTAATGACAGTTGTGTTGTTGTTTTTGACAGATGTGGTTCACTGGACGGAAAACCTACAAAAAAGAATGAAAAATAGAAAATGGAAAAATGGAAAGATGTGTGGATTTGAAGTGTGATTCACGTCGGGTTCACCAAATGTAACTGTAGATTAAATCTGTCTAATAAGATCTGCAACTAGAAAGAACAATATTAATCCTAATCTAAATCAAAACTAATCTAAAATCAAACAATAAAGAACGAAATTGAAAACATAATGAATAACTAACAAACTGAATTGATCTCACCGAATATGTACTCACCCTTTCGAATTAACTCCATTGCTCTTCTCCATTTTGCATTTTTAGTGTTCTTGCCCTTTTAGTGTTCTTGCCCTCAGATTTTTGTGGTTGAATGCAAGTATAGCTGTGTTGAATGTCTAAGCAAAATATTGAAGATTGTTTCTTCTCAAAAGTGTATAATTTTGAGAGGAGGAATAATGATTGTGACAGGCCATTTTATAGATTGTAGGTTTTTGAACGATCGGCTCAGATTGAAAGAGAGATCGACGGATGAGATTGATGAATGCCATGCAATGAGTTATGTAACAGATAGAACGCGAGTTAGAACGTGAGTTCAACTGCAGGATAAAGACTAATTTTAGAACGTGAGTTAGAACATGAGTTCCAATCTTAATCTTCAAAAATAGAAGAAATAGACTTTGTATGCAAAAGCCAAAGTTAGAAGTTGGAGAATAAATGCATTCGAATGCAAATGTGAGTTAGAACTAGTTAATCGACTAGTTGTGACGAAGAGTTCTCTCACAGAGTTAAACTGGTGTTTAAACTGAAGAGATAACTAGAGAACTAAAAATAGAACTCGAGTCCGAAGGTGAGTGAATGACCTAGTCAACTGATTGACAGAAGAATGTGACATAAATAATTAAATATGAATTAAATGCTAATTTAATTCAACATTCAAAAATAAGACTTTTAATTAAATAAATAAAGTAATTTATTTAATTTGACTGTTTGAAAAGGATAAATATGAATAATTAAATAATAAATATTTAATTATAGATAAAGGGGTTAAATGGATAATTAAATAAAGATATTTAATTATAGTTGGAAAATTATGATGGAGGGGTAATTAAATAATAAATTATTTAATTGATAGATAAAGGGGGTAGAATAAATTAGTTAGGGACATAATTAAATAATTGTGATGTATTTAATTAGTCAAGTTGGATAAAGGTCATTTAATGAATTAATTAAAAAGGGGTATTTAATTAATAGAGGAAATATGTGTTAGAAAATTTAATTAAATAATTAGCATTATTTAATCATGAACACGGACTATAGAAAATTATGTCGAATATGTACTCGTAGGCCTAGACCAATTTTAGGTATCTACACAACATATTTTGGAGATCCACAAGTTGTAGAAAGTATAGTGATACAATGAAACTTTGCAACTTTTTTCACCGATAATTTGAACTCTTCAGAATTTTGTCAACGCAAACGTTTTTAATATGACTTGACATTTTCTCATTGAATGTCTTTGCCACTTTCAAAGTTGCATCATTATTTGCCTGCAATAGAGAACACTCACAAAAACTGAAACAAAAATGAACACCATCTTTTTGGTTGACGCTTGTTAAAGTGGGTTGGAACTTTATTCAAAGCAATAAATATTGGGGAATTATCCTTAAAGATAAATATTTGGATAATTTGGATCATTGTTGCTTCTTGTCTTCCTCTAATTTTCCTTAGGATTTGGTTGTTTGGAATAACTTGATTAAAGTAAGAAATATTGTTAAGAAAGGTTTGTTTTGGAGAGTGGGAGACGAGAAGAAATTTAATTTCTGGAAAGACCCTTGGCTCGTTGGTCAGATTTTATCTTCTCTTCAAAATTTTGATAAAATTAAAGAGCTGCTTATTAGACAAAATGGTGAAAAGCTCCATAATTATATTGATTGGAACAATTAGAAAACTAAGTTAAAGAATTTTGGGGAACAAATTGTTGAAAGAATAATTCCCAGAGGTGGAAGGCAACAAAATCAAGAATACTGAGTTTGCTAAAGTAGATAATTGGAGAATGTCAATTTTTATCCTTGAATAAAAAAGATGAATGCATATGGGTTGAGAATCCTTTTGACTCTTTCTCTGTCAGGTCAACTTACTCCCTTGTGGTTAATAGGATTGAGGTTCATTCCTTTAATTGGATTTTTGTTTGGAACAATAGATCAATTCCTAAGTTTAATTATTTTTGGTGGGTAGTTATAAACACAAAAATTCTTTCTATTGAAAATCTAAACAAAAGAGGGTTTCAAATGATTAACAGATGTACTCTATGTTACAAGGAGGAGGAAACAGTAGAACATATTTTCTTTCACTGTGACTTCCAAGAGAAGTTTGTACTGAGGTGTTGCATAACCTTAGCTTTAATTGCATCTTTCTGAAATCTGTAAAAGACTTTGTTGCCTCTTGGCATGAGAGTTTCCCTTTCTATCGTAATGTGATTCTTGAAGTTTGGAAGCATATTCCTCCTTTTGTATCATAGGATATATGGAAAGAAAGAAATAATAGGACTTCCAAAGAAATATGAAGGAACAACAAATATGTCTTTCGAAGTATTCAAAATAACTTGAAGGATAATATCAGTGCCTTGAACTTTGGTTATGCTAAGAAAATGCCTTCTTATATTGAGATTATGATTAAACAAAATTGGGGAGTCACTAAAGAGATTACTAAGGTCAATTGTGGAAAAATTCTTCTAAGGAAAAGTGTTAAATAGAAATCGCCTGATAAGGGATGAATGAAACTTAACTTTGACAGTTGATCGAAAGGAAATCTTGGTGAAGTTGCACCTAGAGGAGTTTAATAGATGGGAAAGGGTTCCTAATTGAGGGGTATGCTAATTATATTGGTAGAAAATTCAATAATGAAGAAAAATTTATTGTTGTCTAGTGGGGATTAAGAAGAATGGAGGAGAAGGGTTATCACAATGTTGAGATTGGGACAGATTCCAATTTGATAATCCAAATCTTGAAAGAATTTGTTATCTCTTTCGAAGATAAGAAATATGATGGATGATTGTAGAAGAATGCTTGGGGGTTCTCAAAAACCAAAATAAATTCATATTTATAGAGAAGGCAACTCAACTGTTGATGTTGTCTCCAATGGAGGATTATGTTGTCATTATTGGAATGATTTTATTTACTCTAATCTCCTACAGAAAGTGAAAGAGATAGTGTCAAATGAAAGACAAATTTTAAATGAGTCCAAGTAAGCTACTTATTTTTTTGTCCTACTTTGGGTTGAAGGATGATGTGGACTTCAACTGGAAAGATTGTCATTTCTTGTATGAGGTGGTTAGTAATATTGCCATGATGGATTTTTCTTCTAAAGAATATATTAAAGGTAATAATTATTTTCTCACGGATGGGTTTTTAGTGATATTCTCCAAAGGATTTTTTTTGGTTTTTTCATTATTTCTCTTATGTGTAAGGTTAAGTCTCAAGGTATTTGTGTGAAAATAAACAATAAGCATTATATTAAGGGTGAAGGGGGGAGAATTAATGATTGGAAAGGTCCTTTTGATGAGAGAATACATGACAAGTGGTGGTTGATGGTACATTCGATCTCTAGATTTTATGAGAAAAGGTGGAATTCTTTCAATATTGTTACCATTAAGATTACAGGGTTTTTTATTGTGAGATTTATAGTAATAGTATTGTGAAGAGAAAGATAGGGGGCCCTCATAAAAGAGCTGAGACATAGTCCTGCAAGGCTTTGATGCAAAATATAGAGTTCTGGGAGCCTTTTGAAAAAAGGGACTACTCCCCTTTTTTTAAGGCTATGAAAGGGCGCAATGACAAATTAACCTCTAAATTCGTCAATTCTTGGGAACAGGGGTTTGTTCCTATCGATGGTGTGTGATTCTAGGTCATGGAAGAATTAATTGAAAAAGACACTAGGATGAAATTTGAAGGAGAAAATATTCAAAAAAAGAGTAATAGAAACTATGAAAAAATCATCAAAACCTTCTTCAAAAAGGTGAAAAGGTGGTGAAATTCCAAAATGATTACAACATATTAAAATTGTTGGTGCCATGGGAATTGGTAAGTATTCATATAATGAAGTATTTTAGTTTGGAAGGGCATATTCAAACTATTCATGGTTACCATTTTCCAATTTTTAACCATATTTGACATGAATCTAAGATAAATATCCCTTATTATCTACTTTCCTCTCTTGAAAATACATTATGGATGAGGCCTATCCTCCCTTCCATCAAGGCTTAATTATGGTCCTCTATAAATTTATCCTTTATGTGATTATAAAGAAAACCTACTCTTAGGAAAAGCAGTGTTAAGATACAAGAGATTGAGCCTCCTCCTCTTTCTGCTAATATTGTTAAAGGGAGCACTAGCTTAGGCACTATGTTTGGGGGGGAAAAGTCATTAAAAGCGAGGAGTCATCTAGGTCCTCTAATAATTATAGCCTTGCTATGCTAAAGGACCTTCTTATCATCTCCCTACAAAAGACGAAAGGTTCTATCAAAATGGGTAGCAAATTTTCCCCGTTGTCTTCTGCAAAAAAAGTGTAATGAAAGTGTGTGCTTGAAAAACTTGGATGCCATCCCCATTAAAATTAAATCCCCTCATTTGGTCAAGTCTGGAAAATGCAAACATAAAAAATCTAGCTTTGTTGAGGGTGATGGGGGTCCCATCAACATTTTTGATGTTGAAAGTGAGAAGCATACTAATCTGAACCTAGAGAAGAACATCTTGTTGTCTTCTAGGAGTCATAGATCTACCAAGTTAGCCAAAGTTCCTATTGTGGGTGCTTCTTCGACTTCTAAAGGTAAATGAGCTACTTCCTACTTGGATAAGGATGAGGATGATTTTGAGGATTTATCTAAGGATGAGAATCATGGTGTGGATCAAGAGGTGTACCTACAAATTGAGGTTGAAGAAGAGAAATGTGAGGATACTAAGGTGGAGCTTGGTGATGATGCTACGGAGTTGTATGATGAAGATGAGGAATATGATGGTAAGGATGAATAAAAAAAGGGCATTGGAGCAAAAGTTATGGTGAGTTCAGATTTTATCCATCAAGCTCTAAAATTCACCAACGGTAAAAAAAAGATAAATCCCACAAAATCTTAGCAAAATTCTCTCAATAAATATTGAAGTGGACTAACTTTACGACATCACAATTTTGATGCTATATAAGAATTTTTCATAACAAATAATTATACCCAAGACCGGATGTTTAATATATAATAACAAAACAATAATTTAAATAAAGAATTCAATATTTAATATTATGAGACTAATATTAAAAAAAATTATACAATGAAAGGAAAGAGCTACAATATATAGCCTTATAGTATCCAAATCCAATTAGGATAAGGATAAGGTAGAAAACTAAAAAATTAAGGGATAACCTCTAAGCTTCTAAATCTAAGAGGATAAGGAAAAAAAGGAATTCCCTTGAAACCAAGAAATGACTTGTACTTGTTTATTTTATCCCACCCAAGTAATAAAAAAAATTTAATTAAGTAAACATAATTTAGTAATATGGAATTAAATAAATACACCAATAAGAGGCAATTTACCATCAAGGGAGAGTTGTCAATAAGGATATCCCTACTAGCAAGGTCATAATGCAAAGCCTAGGAACTCAAACCAAATGGCACTCCTACCCTATCAACACACTATCACAAGCCATTACCCTACTATAGTAGGTACTGATATTTAATAATCCTTAGTTTTATTTAAAAAACAAAGCTACCTTGGAATTTTTAAATAGATTTATACCTGTGCATGCTTGTGTCACCCAATCTACTTATGCCAACATATACATTATATTCTACAATATAGTATGGTCCATATGGTTGGAAAGGGTAGGAACTTTTTAGGGCTTGAAAAAATAGCTCTAATTTTGACTAGTTAAGAATTGATCTATCAATTTTTGGATATTTTGGACGTCATAGAATAGAAAAATTTGACTCAATATGATCCAAAATGATGGCTACTTGTTGGATCTAGCAAGTACCTCCCAAATCAAAATCCTTAAATATTTTCCCTTTAATGTTCAATTTATATGCAAATAAATAAATAAAACATTCTATATTGAATGCTCTAGGCCCAATGGTGAACTTAGATTTGATCCACCAATCTCTAAAATGAACCTGCAATGCAAAACAACAAATAGGAACCTCAAAAATATAGTATTTATATCAAAATTTTGATTCTCCAAATCATCATTTGATACAAGAGAAGATCATATTTAAAGTCTTCAAACAAAATAAAAGATCCACAATCATAAATATTTTAAAAAGTCTAACCAAACAAACACTTTCCTACTGTTATACCATATAATTTACATTTTGATGGGGTAATCCTCCTAGAATTTGATGACACAAATAAGCCACAATAGCAAATGAACAACTCAAGATTATAAAATGTAATATGGTAAATATTTTCAAATATGGATGAAAATGTATTTACAAGGATGCTCAAGAGTGGGCTACAAGTGAATATATATAAGATAAATTGTGGAGCATCCTAGTCCACAAACCATCCTGCATCACCAAAAATATTTGTTGATTTATTTTCAATCTTTTTCTTTATTTTTGGGTGTGTTTGTTGTTCTAGATTCAGTCAACTTTCTTACAAAAGGTTGATACTAACTAGAAGTTTGTATAATGTTTGAAATGAATTTTAAATTAATATCTATGCAGTTAATGTTATGAAATAACTTGCAGAATAATAAATAATCTGAAATATGTTGCAAATACTTGATAATATGCCACTTTGAGGGGAAAAATCCTAATCCACTTTGAGGGGATGCCTCCAATAGTCTTCAATAAGAATACGTTATTCAACATGGTGATATTATCCTACCTATACCTCCTATATATACCATACTTGTGTCTAGGATATCACTTAGGTCAACCTACATAACCCTATATAAGCCTTAGGTCAACCAAAATAACTAAATAACAATATAATAATGATAATACAACTTAATTAAGAGTTAAGGTAGCCACTAGGCAACTACTCATAACACTATACACACTATAAGGTTAGGGACATAACTGTTAAATTCTTAAAATTTACTTTAGGACTCTCATGAGATTAAAATCAAGTTGCTATAGGATGTTTGATTTGAGAATTCTACATGAGGACTATTAATATTTAATGTTACACCTTGGTGTTTGATTGTAATAGGAAACATGAAGATGTTACTATAGGAATTAAGCTTAAAATTATATTTGGTGTGATTAGGTAAGTGATTATTATTTCTTAATAAATAATTAATCATTTATTAATTGACGTGTTTAAAACTATTCCCTCAACCAATTGTTAACTCTCTTTTTCAAATGAGTTTTTATTTTATCTTTGGGTTAATTTAATAAAATTATAATTGATTTTGCAATGGCATTGACATGGAAAGATCTTTGCAATCCTTTTGGCATGCGATTGCTAATTTTGGGGATTGATTTATTTCTACTCCTGAGTTGCTATTTATCTTTCTATTTGTGAATATTCACTTTTCAATGAATTTTGTTGATACCTTGTAGTCATTTTTCTAGCCAATGGGTGCTTCTGTCATAGTACATGTTCAATGGCCCTTCATTAATATGGAGATACTTTTTTTTTTCCTTGGCTAATTGATCTTTCATGTGGATATAACAATATCTTGCCTTCCTCAATCATTGTGGAAATCATACATTGTTTATGATCCTTTCTTTTTTGTTCTATTTGGTATGATTGTACTCTAGATCATTGGACAAAAGATTCAACTTCTCCATGGAATCAACCTATTTTCTCTTGTGCAGGTAATTTTTATTCCCAATGGTTACTATTATTTTTGGTTGCATTATTTTTTTATATGACATTGTTTTATGATGCAAATTAAAAGTTTTCATGGAAAAATTATTTGATCCTTGTGGTGATTACTTTCTAATACCACATGATGATTCTTATTTTCCTTGGATAGCACCAAGAACATAGGGTTTTCTTAGAAGATAGAAATATATTTATTTCTTTTATTTTTCTATTGAAAGTGATTCTCTTGGATTCTCCTTGTCGATAGGATAAGTGAGAGAGGGTAGAATAGAGTCTAGGAAAAACTTCTTTATTATATTTATAAATAATTTAAATCCCAGTAATTTGAAAAGGGGAGTGTAATGATAGATCCAAGATATGTGAAATCTTATTGTGAGAGGATTTGTAGGCTACATGAGTTGTTATATTCGTTGTCTACTTAGGTATATTTTATAATACAAGTTTAATGTCGTTATATGCAGCTTATAAAATTAATAAAAAAATAAATAATTTTTTTAAAAAAAGTATTCCATTGTGTATATTATTCATTGTGAGTGTGTATGATATAAGGTTTGACTACCATTAAGTGAGTTCTTGACACTTGACTACATCAATACACTACCAAGAGACATGAATTTACAACTAATGTGGGACAATCGGAGATTTATTCATGTTTTAAGTGTGTATCCACTAAACAAATGAATTAATTTACAAGTGCAACCTAGAATTAAGTAGATACCTACTTTAACAAGCTTATCTTATCCTTGGTGCATATAAAATACAATAAATCAATAAACTAAATGAAAAATAATATAATTCACCAACAATGATCTCTTACAATTCTTAATGTGTATATATGAGGATAATGTGTCACTAATTTTTTATGCATATTCATTAACCGAGTTCCCACTATTACATATGGCATGCATACACATTTTGATATGATAAATATTGAGAATGATATTTTATCTCACCTTAGTTCCCTTGCTATAATGATTTATCATATAGAAAGTTGAGGTTAACACTTATTAGAAAATATTTAAATAGAAAGATGATATTAATGATATATGACATAGTCCTCTGGTGTATGATATTTTGAATTAACTTAGTGGAATTATGACATTTTTTTAACAAAGTATGATGTTAGAGGTGATTGATTACTTCATCTAAGGACTTTCTAAGCTATTTTTTTCACTTATTTTCATGAGGATAAGTTTCTTGATAAATTATTTCCAAAAAGCTTGAACAATAATAAATTTGCATGGTTTTACTTAACACCGCATTATTTAACCACCTCCTTTAAGGATTTATCTAATGCTTTCATAAATCATTTTCATTAGAACATTGAGAATGAGATTTCTATTGCACAAGTAATTCAATGCAAACAAGAAAACAAGATCCAACTAAATATTTAGATTTTTAATTTTCAAGTTATGTTTACTAATATGAGATTTATAGCATGGTGAACTTCAATGAATATTTATTGATTTGTTACTTCCTCTTTAAAGGAAAAGTGATTTGTGAGACTTGTTATTTATTTTTAGATTATGTGCTAGTGTAAATAAATGTGAGTGTGCGTGGGCAATAGGGTGGGCGTCCCTCCATGGTGGCGAAGGGAGGTGGCACGAGTTGCCACGTTGGTGGCAAGTTGGGGGTCTCTTGATCCTAGCTGGTGGTTTTGAAGGCAAGGTGGCGAGGGCTTGTCTTTTCAACAAGCTGGGCGTACAATGATGAACATCTATGGCACTCATTTTTATGAAAAGGTGATGATCATTTTTAATGGGATGTGAACTCTCTTCTTAGTTAAGACATCTTGCACGTAGGATGGGGTACAATTTGTGGAGGTTGGTGGCATTTTCATGGTCTCAATTTATTTACTGCTTTCTGGGATTTCATTTTGGTATTAAGTGTTCTCTGCAACTGTGTGGCGATTTTGGTATTTTCTTCCTTTCCTGTTGAGAGCTTTCAATGTGGGGTTGAATGGAAAAGTCTTCTAAATTTGTTATTGAGGTTTTAGTGGCGGGCCTGGCTCGGTTTGGGGTCGACACTCCCATCTCGCTTTGGTCATCGGAGAGGTAGACCTCTTTTAGGGAAGTCATAGACCAAAGGCTTAAGCAGATATTGTTGAATTATGAGTCGTTGGTGCTTGTGACTGTGAAAATGGTTTCGGGTTTTGACCATTTGGAAAGTAGAGAGTACGGGAGAGACAATTTGCATGTCTCTTCCTATTTCATAGCCTCTCTTTTGGACAATTTGGTGTCGAAGGTGGAAGCAAAAATTTTAATGGTTAAAATGTTTAGAGTGGATTTGGTTGAAGGTGTGGATGCAGTTCTTCGTGTGTTGGTTGAAGGAAGAGGTTGTCCGAGGCCTTGCGACATGGAGAGGGTGAGCTTGGATGACACGGTGAAGATATTCCTATTTCTCTTGGATTTACAGGGACCTAGTTTGATGTGGCATCGGGCGATTGTGGCGGTTCCTGTGGTTTTTCTCAAAAATTTATTCGGGCTAATGGCGGTTGACAGTGAGGAGTGGAAGGAAGAATTCAAATATTTTGCAAGGTTGAACAAATTCTTGTAAGCTAGGTGGTGGTTCATTTTTTGGCTTGTAGGTGTTAGTTTTTGGTATGTCTCAACTTTTGATAGTCTTGGCTATATAAATGACATTAAAATGTTTTAGTGGGGATAATTTTTGATGAAGATCTTGGTGGCTCAATTAGGAAATTTGGTTGGTTGCTGAAGTTATCTTTTGGGAATGGTGGATAGCATGCTTTCAAATTGCCTTATTACCTGCATGGCAGATGTTTGTATTTTGGTTTTTATATTAATAAAATATGACCATTATGTATCAAAAAAAAAAATACGAGTGTGCTTTATTGGAAGATCATATTTATATCAACATATTTCTAATATGTCTCCCTACCTTCACAAGTTATTGACATTGTTACGTTGGATACTGGGGGAAATGATTATGTACCTATGATGATCAACATACTCATATCAAACCAAGAAGATTTAATAAATTTATTACATGTAGGAGCCTATCCATGTTTTAGAACACAATATTTTTACTTTACCCTTGGTTAAGTCAATGAAAATGTATAACATTGCACAACACAAGGTTATATATTTTTGTATCATCATCATATACCTAGACATTCTACATATATATGAATAAAATTTAAGACCTTATGTATAAAGAGATGACACAAGGTGTGAATAATTATATGGACTTGCATGACAAGTATCCTTTTAACATTATTGGATTTATTGACCATAGTATTCTATATGTTGAAGCTACACATGAGGCAAAAGAGAAAGCACATAATATAGCTTCTAAGCCAGATCTTTTTAATACTACATCACATTTCACATCTTTATATTCCATTTCTATTCATGAGGAATCATGAGCAGTCCTTTAGGGACACTAGTTTTAGTGATATATGTTTAGACCATATTATAAATAAATTTCATTTCTTAGCTACACCTCACCTCTCACTTACTACTTTCTACATTCCATATTTTTTTTCTATATTTAGATTTATGTTATGTTGTTTCAATGTTCCTAATCAACATGTGAAGGAAACAACAACACATTTACTAGTGCATACTACCACAAGTGACTTTGAATATGTGTTGTGATGTTCATGTCACTTCTTCCATGCGTTTTATATCATTTATACTTTATCTTTTCACTTATACCTTGTAATATTTGATCCTCCTCCTTATGCTTCCATTTACCTTGTATATCCAAACACTTTGGACTTTTTTCATGCTATGCTTGTTGTGCATCTCTAATTATCATTTCACCTTCTATATTATGCTTTATGATTTTTTTACCCACTTGGAATAATTTATCCTCTTTTTTCTCCTATGCTTAGATCTTATTTCTTTATATATTACTTATAAAGGTCATATGCCTTCCTATTATGCTTAACTATATTTATTTTTTAGGTTCATTGGTTCTACACATGACTCACTTGCCTCCTATTTCCTCCTTGTGCTCCATTCTTACCCCTTATGTTTCAACATATTTCTTTCTATGTTCCTATTCTACATGATTTATGATATTATTGTGTTCCTATAATTCATGTTTATGATGCCCAACTCTTATATTATCTACATGCTAGTATTATTACATAATTATCTTTACTATGACTCTAAATGCTTCTCATTTTTACATCTTATGTTACTTATATCATTATGAAATTTGCATGTGTCTATATGGTTATGATATTTACATATTATGATATTATTGTTTTACCTTATGATTACATGTTATAATCCTAGACATTTTCACATCCTTTACATCTTACTCATTCTTACATGATCTTTATCTAGCATCTATGGAAATAATTATTTTCTTTTATTAGGGCTAACATTGGGGGGGCTATATTTCCTTCTATTATGCTATATGTAATTTCATGATCACATATTTCCCATGTTCTCACATGCTTATCATGTGATGATATTTTTTAGAATATCATGTTTACATGCTTTAACATATCTTTTCTCCTTTCCTTCAATTTTGTGCATCCTTTTTATGAAACCAATTAGAGGGGAGAATATATGTCACAACATTCCTTTGTGAGTATTTTTTTGTAATGAAATTCCCATAGTCATTCCCACCTAGATGGAAGATTTATCAATCCATTTTCATTGATATAATCATCCACTTAGAGTTTTACCACTTTCCTCTTAGTTAGCATTTCTTACCCTTATCTTTTTCTCTTTTATTATTTTTGAGGATAATTATTTTTCAAGAAAGTTGTAGTTAGAGCCTATTTTGAATGTGTGATAGATGCCTACTTATTGCATACTTAGTTATTTTACGTTTCCAAGGGAGCATTCATTTTAAGGAGAGTAAATATGTTTGACATTCATAAAGGTATACTTTGAGGAATTGTATATCCTTTAAGTATTTAAAAAATATTTAATTTCTATATTGGCTATTTATTTTATTTTAACATGTATCCTCAGTTTACATGCACATCAAAGTGGGGGGAAATGTAATGATGAAAAGCACATATCCATGTCATTTTCCTTTTTATTTTGGGCCTACTTTATTTAGAGTGTCCTTATATAATAATAAATCTACAAGTGGCATATTATTGCATGTAGTTGGCTTGTGACATCACCTTATCCAAATCTCATCACCACTCATCCCCAAAGATTGGCCCTCCTACCTAGATTCCCTACTCATTAAACCAAATCAAATATGTGAGTGCATACTTGACCCAAGTCATTTCCATAGTCATGGATTGAACCATAAGCTTTTAAATTAAAATTTTAAATTTGAACCTTATCAACTCCCTCTCAATGGCCAATGTGAACCAATCTAGTGTGCACTTGTGTTGATTTGTGTATATTTAAAGACATCCATTCATTCATATTAGATTGTGCTAAAATCGTTAGGGCCAATGTAGGAATCATTAAAGGGAATTTATCATAGCCCATTTATATGAGTAACATAGTAGCATTTTCATAGCATTACATCAACATACATCATCCTAGGTCCATTGCATGCTTCCTTCTTGTCATCTACCCTTGAATTGGTCTATATGGGGGTTTGATTGAGGATAATATGACCCTTACAATTCAACAAATTCCTCAAAAGTGTTTGTAAACATCAATAATCTTTAAACAAACTTAAATATAAAAATACTAAGGTGAGTGAAATATTTGTTCATTCCCACATTTACATATTCATGTACATGTACTAGATCATTTATACACTCATAAAGATAAACCATACAAACACCTAAATAAATTAAAGTGAAAGACAATCAATTTATAAACTACAATACAACCATCTAAAAAATCTTAAAATTCTAACATTATAAAAAAATTGATTTCTAACAGCTCCAACTAAATATTACATTTAAAATGTATTTAACTTATATTAAATCCAACATTTATTAATTCTATTCAAATATTTTTTTAATCACTTTAATTAGTCTACATGCTTTAATGAATTAAGCACTTGTGGGTCAAATTTGGATTACCTAACCTCTACCTAGTCAAAGACAATAAAAAACAATAGCTTACCCGATGAAAACATGACAAAGCAACTACACCTAAAAAGAGAGAAAAGAAAGGGGCAAAACATAATAATACAAATAGTTCATTTATTTTGCATATGGTTGGTCATAAATAAGACACATTTGTCCCCCCACTTCTCCTCCTTAGACGACAAATGTGTTAATATCATGGGGTTCTAATTCTAAATCAAATTTAACTTGTTAACTACGCTGCCCATAACTAACCATGTAATGTTCTAAGGTTGCTTTCACTAACCTCTTCCAACAACAATGTACCCTTCATTCTACTCCAACTATCTTTAGCCCCACAATTTCCAAGTATCTTAACGATTTTAGTTAGAATGTCATTCAAGAATCTTATTTTGGTTAAAAAAAAAGTAACTAACTTAATTTCTATATGTAGAATGTATCTCACTTTATTTATTCGTTAAGTTTAGTGTAGTGGTTAGGTTATGTAGGTGAAATATATTCAAAATTGATTTATTTGGTTATATATTAATAATTTGAATAAATTATATATTTTGAATATTAAAATGTTATTTCAAATAAAAGTTGTATACAATGTATTTAATATTTCGTATTTTTTATAATCAAATTTTCAAGAACAATGGCCACTTCAGGGAGATTGCTCCAATCAATCACATTTCAAGTTCACATCTGTGAGAAGCCCGCCTAACCAAACCATCGACCATATTTTTTAAATTAAAAAATAATAAAAATAAACAAAATCTATGTATAAAATATACTTATTATTACATTATCTTATTTTTAAAAATATCTCTAATTTACAATAGTAATTACATATATTTTTTAATAATATTAATTGAACTATAAATATAGAGACTATCAATCGTTATAATTACCTTACAATGATACGGACTAGTTTTAATAAATCAAACGTAATAGTCATATGCCATATCTTACATTTTACTAATCTTTGAAAGAACCATAATGTGAATTAATTAATTGACTGAAAAGGACTAGTTTTAATAAATTAAACATAATAGTCAAATGCCATATCCTTAATTTGATTGAATCTTTGAGAGAACAAATAATTAAAAATACACATTAACATTTTTACATGACTTACTAAATCATACTATCCATAAAATATGCCTTGAATCATGTGTAACAATATAAAAATGGCCTTGCCCATTTGTAAGGCGATACTAACCATAAATCGATGCAGTCAATGTAATTGCATAAGTAAGATTTGCTTCATTATAGAAAGATAGTAAGAGTCATTAAGGAAGCTCCCAATCAATATTAAAAAAATTGGATCTACCAAAATCCCAAATAATTTATGGTGTAGATTCAAATGTCATTATAATTAAATTAAGAAATATTATTATTAATTTTTTTATTGTATGTTGAAAAAAAAGTGTAGTATTTCTTATTGTTATTTTGTTATTTTATTTTTTTATTTTAAAAATGTTTTTATTATAATATAAATAAAAGTATATTGTTTAAATTTTTAAGGGTATATATTTAACCGCTGTCATTCATACATTTATAAATATTTCATGTTGACAATCTTTATTTATTTATTTCTACTACATCAAATATTTAAATAAAATAATTATGTGGATGAATTCAATGTTTCTTTTATACGATATGGAGAGAAACACAAATGATGGTAGCAAATTTTTCCATTGTAGATCGCATACAAGCCTATTGTTCAAGTTGTGGTCATATCTTCTTCTGATGTCTTCACAAATATGTGGATGCTTTTAACACATAACATCACCTTGTCTACAAGAGTCTATATAAAAATTTAATAAGATCCACATATATAGTAATAGAAATAATACAATGTAGAAGACAAATCTCACACAACACAAAATATGTATGTGGGCCAAGATGCCCTAATATATTATTTATTCAAAAATAGAATAAACCCTTGAAGTAGGGCAACATCGTACAATACTCCTTACAGAATAAGTCACTCTATGCTATATCTCTAAGAGATACCAAACACAATAGCATACTCAACACATATCATTACAATAATAACCTCATTTATATAGACCTCCTGCTATCCACTAAATGCATTATAATATCATATCCCTATGTACATAATAAAAAAGTAAAATATCAAAAAAATCTCTAATGTGTAATCCAAAAGTTGAATTTATGAAAAATCATAAAATGACAAAAAACCGTGCTCAATATTGATAAATACACTTAATTATTGGAGTATAACTTTTTTAGATGATTGCCCAAATTTAGCAAAAATATTATAGATAAATTCATAGCCATTTAAAATATAGAGGTGAATCTGCAAAAAATAGGGTTTTATCTTCACCTTTACACAAATAATAATTCTAATACCACTCGATAAGATCCATATATATAATAATAGAAATAAAACAATTTAGAAGATAGATCTCACAAAACATAAGAGATGTTTGTAGGCCAAGATTCTCTAATATTTGATATATGCATAGATAAAATAAACCCTTTAGATAGGGTAACACCATAGAATACTCCTTATAGAAGAAGTCACTCCCTACTATATCTCCAAAAGATCTCAAACTCAATGTCTTTTTTGAAATTGAATCCAACCTCGGTAAAACTAATAACTTTATTTTTTATCTTGTCTATATCATTGGCCTTGATTGTGGACCAATCAACTAGCAGTAGAGGCATGCTATCAACATTTTGAAAATTATATGAATGGTCTAAGATGTTTCCATTATTATTTATGCCCTCTAAGAGATATTCTATCTTTATTTCTTTGATTTGTTTGAGGTTGAGTCTAAAAAATCCCCTTTTTCTCACCTTAAAGTCATTGTGACAATCAACTTAGAAGTCCTCTATTGTAGCTTGATGTTTATATTCTGGCCCAAAAACATTCTCGACTTTTCCATCTAGGGTGTTGTTTATTCTTTTATTGTATAAATTTAGGTTCAAAAAAGAAAGTTCTTCCTTGAAGGACCTAGCATAAACTTTATTTGGGCATGAGGAAAACCCCAAAACAAAGGGAAATTGTACTCCAAGCTTATATTTTTTTATGAACTCCATATGGATTTATATTATATTTTTTTTGAACTCCAATAGGGTGATCTTATTACTAAAAAATCTTAAGAGCAAGAACGAAACTCCAAAAATTACAATGATTTTGATGTAGGTGGTCTTAGGGTATTGAAGGAGCTAGTGGACCCCCACCCACATATCAACTACTTAGCCTCATTAAAAAATGATTGAAACATCACCAAATAGTTTGTTTATGATTGGGTAAATGAAGGCATAATTTACCCTTTTGAAGTGTACCTTAGATTCCTTCAATTTTAATTGGGTATAGTGTTCCCATACCCCTTTTTATCCATCAACCTTTCCCAAAAAACCATCCATTTTCAGTCTTATTAATAGTGGTTTTAGCACAGCCAACTTGCTAAGTAATAATAAATTATTACTCCTCTTGAAAAGAAGGACTCCCTACTCAAATTTCCTTTTGGGTCAAGTCTTGACCATGATGGATAGCTAAGTGGTTCATGTGAACTTGTTTGAAAAGGGGCCTGCGTATTTTTAAATATCCTGGAAAATATATTCAAAACATGCAACCAAAAGATTTATTTCTTTGAATTTGTAAGGAAGCTAAGGTAGCAGAACAACTTCCTACACTAATCTTAAGAGGAGAATAATGCAAAAAATTTATAGATCTTTAACAATTACAAAAACTTAAACAAAAGTAAAGACAAATATCATGCATATGACAACACAATGATTTACATGGGGAAAACCCTTTCAGGAGAAAAATCCCACACTCCAAAAGTTTCCCCGTATATTATTTAGAAATCACAAATATTATAATATACTTGTAGAGCAAGCTTCTCACAAGAGTATCACCAACCAAAGATCCAGAGGTAACACAGTTGTTATCAGACTCTTAGAATACATCACAATATACAGTTGTAATACAACGCCCTCATAAAATAGGGTTGCCTTCTAGCACAAGTCAAGCCAATAAAAATATCGACCGTCAGATATGAGACATAATGATGAATGATCCAGATTTACAATAATAAAGTATACATAAAATTTGGCTTCTAGGGGCACTACCCCCAAGCCCCTGCTAGGGTGTGTTGCCCCCTGGACCCCCAACTAGGGGGGAGGAACAATACCTTATGTATCAACAATAACTTATGTAATTGCAAGATTGAGAGACATTTTCCCAACATAATTCACAACCAATCGCATATTAATATATAATATGTCTAGCAGATCTACATTTTTTATACTCTTTCATAGATTTAAAACATTAAAAAATAAAGATTAAAATATTTAGGGTTGAGAGATATTTAAAGAATAAACCAAAAATTAAACAGACAAAGGTTGATTTTATCTCATTTATCACTTTTGAGTGGTTAAAAAAATCATAATAACCAATTATTAAAGCGACTAGTATTCATTCAATCACTGCTAACACTGATGCAATCTTCAAAGGAAATTAATAATCTTAAGATTTTTAAGTTTTATCAAATCACACCACCAAAGAACATGCACAGATCTGAGACAAAACTCTATTCAATAACATAGTAACACAATTAACTTTACCAATTTACTCAATTCAAATAAATAAAATAATCATACCGTCACCAATGATCAAGATCCATATGCATGCAACAGGCGTAATCCTTGAATATTTTATAGTCTTCACAAAATACAATAGGATAAATCCACGTTGAGATTGTATAGTTTCTTAAAAATACAAATAGTTTTTAATCCTTTATAATGACCACAAGTTCAAAATATATAGACTCATACATCCCAAAATTTATGGATATGAAAAAAATTAACTATAAGTCTAACTAAAGCAATCAACTTGATCTAGGAATAAAATTTAAGTAAACTTAACAGAAAATTTAGAATTGAAGTTCAACTATAAATGCAATGGCAGATTGGGAGTTCATTTAATGGGTGTTTTATTTTTTACAAAATTGATCCAAAATGGATTAAAATTCAAAAGTTTGAATTAATCTGTGCCAAGGAAACTTTTAGATAATACAGAGATGATATCATTCATGGTGTCCATAGGAGGACCCCGATGATATTGCAATTTAATCCTTTATGAAAAGGTAAAACTTTCTAGCTTTTCTTGCAATTCAGTAAAGCCCGCTAGTTCCTCTTGAAAAGTTTATGAATCCATCTTTTGGTCATCAATTGATCAATTATTTTCTAAGTAGCTTGACCCTATAGAGACTCTTCTAGTTCCCTAACTAGTTTTTTAGGAGATGTAACTAGAGATGATGTTTCCCAAAAAGTGCATCCCAGGATTTCCACAAAAGTATCTATCTTCACCATAGTTTGTTTGGCTAGGTTCCTGTTATTATTCAACTTATTCTTACACTTATTTAGGGTCTTTACCCTCAATTGATCTGCCTTTAGCCACTCTTTTGGCTTATCTTGTCTTTACCCTCAGTTAATCTGCCTTTAGCCACTCTTTCGGCTTATCTATCATGAGTGTTTTCAATAAATCATCTGAGGAAGTAGCTTTTATTTTTTGCAAAATTGGGATGTAATTATCCCACACCATCAAACCCTCATTTATTTCCACCTCCATCTAGTGGGCCAGATTGGCTTCATAAAAAATGCAATGATAAGATTTTATTGCTTTCTTCAAAACTCTGTTAGCTAAGGCCTGTAGATCATCTTCCCATCCTTTAGCAGAAATTACCTAACCCTTAGGGTTGGGGTGTAGGGCTTCTCCTTTCAATGCAGCTTACAAAATTGGCTCAGGAGTAACAACATCAATAGGCCCTATCAAGTTGTTAACACATGTTGTTAACTGGGCTACTTGAGATTTTAGTTCTTCTTTAGTATTCTCATCCTTTTGCATCCTCCTAAGTATAGTAGACAAAGCCATCTGTAAGGGTTGTTCTTCTTCTCTATTTTTTCTACCCAATTTGACTTGCTTTACCTTGTAGTCCTCAAGCATCATATCAAATTCAAGTTTATCTACTAGAGGAATGACTATTTGAGCTATCATATTCCCTTGCTCATCCTCTGTGATAGTAGAAAACCTTCTAGATCCCTTCCTTCTCTTGGTAGGATCTTGAAATGATTCTGCAAGCATAGTGAGATTCTCTTCTTCTTCCTCTCAAACATATGTCCTTTTTCTCTTTTAAATTATATGGTTTAACCATACTAGGAAGTTGGAAGAGACTTCATGATGCAGAGAAGTAATTACTTTTGTATTGTGAGAAGTTTTAGAATCTTCATGCTCCTGTTCTATTTCAGGTGCCTCTTCTTCATGTCCTTATTTTTTAATTTCTTCTTCCTAAACTGCTTCTTCTTCCCTAACTTCTTTAATTACCTCTTGATTATGAACTTCATCCTATCTTGGTTGTAACTATTGTTACCTTTGGGAAGCAAAGGGAGAAGGAATTGGAGGTGAAGGGGAGGAGCATCATGTGGAGGTGAAGGAGGAAGAGGCACATCATGTGGAGGTGAAGGAGGAGGAGGTGTTGGGTTTTGGGGTACTAGAGAAAGAGATGGGACTAGAGATGGATGAGGTGATGAATGAAGAGATGGTAAATTCATGCGAGGGAGAAGAGGAGGGAGTGATAGAGATATACCTAGGGGTACTTTCGGTTTTTTTCCTCCTTTTTAGAGGAATATCTTCATCTTCTTCTTCACCATATTTTATCACTATTTTCTCCTTTTCTTTTCTCTTCCTTGATCCAGTTGTTGAGGATGATGGTCTTTGTTGTTCAGTAGTAGAAGTGGATGGACCTTCACCTGTCTTGGATTTCTTTGGCTAAGGTTGAGCTTTTAGAAACTTCATCATGGGAAATGGAGATACCAACCATCTTTGTGAACAAGCCTTGACACTTGTTGCCCTTATATCCATTTTTTCATCCTCTTCAATTGAGAAATCTACATTATAGATTGGTTGATTGAAGATTCCCTGGCCACTATAGACCAAGTCTAAGACAATTCCATTATCTTTCAAATACTTGAAGGGAAGAGGCGGAGGGTTTTAAAGGAGGAGCAAAAAAAATTGCACAAATAAAATAGGGTATAAAAGAACAACCCAAAACAAAATAGAGCAAGAAAAGAAACTACAGCTACAGTTGTTAACAAAATACAATCTGCACACAACTTGGCTTCAAATATATCAATATATACTCATTATAATAACTAGCAGCTATAGCTGCACTAAAACAACATATTTTTTTTGTTATGTATTAAGCTATTTGCACTTCTCTTTTTCACAGCACAATACCCACAAAAATGACTTCACCAATAAGCTAAAAATCATCGTAAAGAGGGAAAAGCCAAAACATTAATTACATGAATATTTTCATTTAATTCCAAAATAAAAAGAAAATCCAAAATGCAGATGAGTAGGATGAATCTGAGTTGGCCACCAAAAAAACTCCACACATGAGAGAAGACAAATTGCAGCTAGGAAGAGGAAGGTGAGTAAATGTGATAGTTGGGAATAATTTCCAACACCCCCCCTTAGTCACAACTGATGTCATCTTCCCAAAGATTTCCAAAGCATCCATCTTCATTTCCAATTTTGAAATTTCTAGAGCATCCATCTTCATTTCTAGTTCTAAAGTTTCTAGAGCATCCATCTTCATTTCCAGTTCTGAAATTTCCTGAGCATCCATCTTCATTTCTAGTTTTGAAATTTCTGGAGCATCCATCTTCATTTCCAGTTCTGAAATTCTTTATGTCATCTTCAACATAAACACCCAAACAACTTCTCAAATATTCAAATGTATCTTTTCCCAATGGTTTAGTGAAAATATCAACAAATTGATCTTCAGATCTACAAAACTCTAAACATGTTTCTTTGTTATTAATTAGCTCTCTTATAAAATGATACCTAGTATCAATATGTTTAGTTCTCTTATGGAAGACATGATTTTTAGACAAAACTATGGCTGAAATGTTATCACAAAATATGTTAGTGGCATCCTTTTGATCATGCATTAAATCTTTCAACATCCTCTACATCCAAATAGCTTGACATGCATCACTAGTGGTTGTTGCATACTTAGCTTCAATTGAAGAGAGAGTCACAATAGGTTGTTTCTGTGAATCCCATGACACAATACCAATCCCAAAGTGAAAAACATAACCGGAGGTGTTTTTCCTATCATCAATGCTTCCACCACAATCACTATCGATGTATCCAACAAGATTAAAATAATTTAAAGTGGAATACAATATGCCAAAGTTCCTTGTACCACTTACATATCTCAATATTCTCTTACCTGCCTGCCAATGAGAGTCTTTTGGAGACTCCATAAACCTTGAAATTAAACTTGCATCATACATAATGTCTAGCCTTGTGGCTGTCAAATACATAAGGCTTCCAACCAGCCTCTTGAACAATGTAGGATTCACACATGGTCCATCATCCTCTTTGCTTAGCTTCAATCCCGTCACAACTGGTGTTGGGGCTGCCTTACAATTTACCATATTAAATCTCTTCAACACTTCATTCTCATATTTAGATTGAGAAATAAATGTACCAACATTATATTGATGGACTTCAATGCCCAAAAAATATCTCATAAGCCCCAAATCAATCATTTCAAATTCATTCTTCATTGCTGATTTAAAAACATCTATGCTAAGATCACCGGTAAAGATTAGATCATCCACATACAAAAAAATGATTAAAATGTTACCAATATGCTTGTTGAATTTGATGTATAATTTTGGCTCACATCTACTTCTTTGTAAACCATTTTGAATGAGATAAGAATTAATGTGGTTGTACCAAGCTCTAGGAGCTTGTTTTAATCCATAAAGTGCCTTGTTTAACCTATATACTTTATCTTCATGACCTGCTCTCTCATAGCCTTGTGGTTGTTCCACATACACTTCCTCCTCTAGGTAGCCATTTAAAAATGTCTACTTCACATCCATTTGGTACATGGGCCACTTGTTGTGGGCAGCAATAGCCAAAACAATCCTAACTATGTCTAATCATGTAACAGGTGCAAATGTTTCATTGAAGTCTATAGCGGGCTTTTGTCTGAAGCCTCTTGCAACTAGCCTTGCTTTGTGTTTTTGCACATTTCCATTAGCATCTTGTTTAGTTTTGTAAAACCATTTGACACTAATTGCATATTTACCTTTAGGAAAATCTACCAACTCCCATGTTTGGTTCTTCTCAATGGACTCAATCTCTTCATCCATGGCTTGTACCCATATATCATTACTCACAGCCTCTTCAAATGTTAATGGATCATCTATATGAGAAAATAAAGAAAAATCTGAAAATGAATTTGTTGTATCAACATTATACAACTCACTCAAACTCCTTGTTTTCGTGGCAGCATGCTTACTATTGTTGGATCTGAAGATGTAGAACTACTTGGAGTTGCTCCAAGGATACCAATTGATGTAGATGGTGTTGTAATTGATTTTGGAGTCGGTTGTACTGTTGGAGTGGACAACAACATTGAAGATCTCCTTGGTGTGAATGAAGGTGTAGCTTGAGCTAGAACATGTGGTGTTGTCCCAAGAATGGAAGGAGTTGTTGTTGGAGTTGTACTTGTTGTTAGAGTCACTTCATCTACCATATCATCATGAGGGACAACAACTATAATATTTACACTCCTCTCTACACTTACATCCCATGCTTCATTTTCCACAAACTCAACATCACAACTGATTATAACCTTCCTAGTGATAGGGTTAAACAACTTGTATGCCTTTATATCCTCTGAATAACCAACAAATATGCATTTTTGTCCTTTATTATCTAACTTATTCCTCAACTCATTTGGAATATGGCCATATGCAACACAACCAAATACCTTCAAGTGAGAAACACTATGCTTCATACCTGTCCAAGCTTCTTGAGGTACCTTATTTTTCACACTTTTTGTTGGGCACCTATTCATGATATAAACAACAGTTGTCATTGCCTCAACCCAATATTCATTAGGTAGATGTTTGGCTCCCAACATACTATGAGCCATCTCCATAATGGTTCAATTCTTCCTCTCTTCCACACCATTTTATTGTGGTGTATAACAGGTTGTAAATTTCTTGTGTATGACATGTGATTTACAAAAAATCATAAAATCATTAGATACATATTCTCCACATCTATATGTCCTTAAAACCTTGATATAATGGCCACTCCGCTTCTCCACAATTGCCTTGAACTGCTGAAAATAAGAAAATGCATCAGACTTATGTTTTAGAAAATAGACTCGTGTGTTTCTTGTAAAGTCATTAATAAACGTAAGAAAATAAGTGCAACCTCCTATGGACAGTGCTTTCATTTTCCCACAAATATCTGAATGCACAATCTCAAGTGGTGCTCTTTCTCTGCGTGATTTCCAATTGGAAAATACTCTCTATGTTGTTTTCCCAAGATGCAGCCTTCACAAATCCTTTCCAGTTTTTCAATTAATGGAAAACCTTTCACCATGTTCTTCATGTGTAGTAGCTTCAACCCTCTAAAATTTAAATGCCCAAATCTGAAATGCCATAACGAAGATTCATCTAATACAACTAATTGAAATTTTGTTTCAATTTTTGCACAAGTATCTGCTTCTTTTTTTGTTTTTGTGACTATATTTTCTGCCTTAAATGCTGCTCTAGAATTTACATTATTTGTCTCATGAACAACTTTGGTTGTTGTTCCTTTCATAGCCGACCTTATTCTTACTTGGGAAACATGCGGTTTCTAGTAATTTGCACTTTCGAAATAAGCATATTGCTTGGGATCCTATCTAAAATCACACACTCATTATTTTCCAAATACACTCTATCCATTTTGTACCAATTGACCAATGCTCATTAAGTTATGTTTTAGACCAGAAACATATTATACATCAGGCATGATCTTTTGCTCCCCCTTTTTGGTTATAATATCAATTGTTCCTTTGCCCAAATTTGTGGCCTTGTTGTTGTTGCCAAGTGTGACTTCAGTTTGAATTGATCTATCTAAACTAGAAAATAGATCTGCAATATCACCAGTCATGTGATTACTACAACCAGAATCTAAATGCCATATGTCACTTGGACTTTCTTGGACAACATTACATTCAACGAGAGAGTTAATAGAAATTGCTTCAGCAATTTTAGTGTGTGCAATGAACATAGTGCTTGTTTGAGTGTTGCTACTTGACTAATTTTGACCTTGCTTGTGTTGTTCACACTGTTTTTTCTTGCATTCATTAGCATAATGTCCAAAATTCTTACAGTAATGACATTGGACATGTGATTCATCAAATCTTTGGCCACTTGGGTGACTGAAATTCTAATTTTGACCTCTACTAGCATAATTTGTAGGGTTGTTGCTACACCCACCTCTAAATGAATTTCTCCCTCTACCTCTAAGATTGAATCCTCATTGTCCTCTTCCATGAGTTATAGATGATTGAGATGAAAATTCATTTTCCAATGAAATTTTTGACCTATTTAGTCTATATTCATGATTGATAAGGGAGGAATGAAGCTTAGCAACACTAAATTTACTCAAATATTTGGTTTCCTCCAAATCCACAACTAGGGGATCAAATTTTGAAGGAAGGCTCCTAAACACCTTTTCAACAACCTTCTTATCCTCTATGAATTCTCCATGAGACTTAATCTAATTTATCAAACCAATGACATGTGTAAAGAAAGATTCTACCGAATATTGAGTCTCTCAAATTAACAGATTTTCAAACTCTCTTCTAAGAAGTTGTAATTTGGCAATTTTTACTTTGTCCATACCTTGATAAGTTGTTTGCAGTGTGTCCTAGATTCCTCCTTTGCTTGCTTTTCTCCTACTACTCTTGGGAGTATGCTTTCATGCATTGCTTGATGAATGTAGAATAGAGATTTTCCATCCTTCATCTGCTCCTTTAAGACATCCTTCTCAGCTTGTGCAAGTGAATTATATGTTGCTTGGTCTGTTGGTTCCACATAACCATTCTCAACAATTTCCCAAATGTCTTGAGATCGAAATAGGGATTTCATGGTTAAAGACCAATACTCATAATTTTTTTTGTGAAAATAGGGGTTTGCAGACTAGACAAAGATGCACCATATGTGGAAGCCATAATGGCTATCAAATGAAAATGAGAAAACCCAGAAAAATAGAGAGACAAAGGGTTAAGTTGGCTCTGATACCAGATGAAGGGAAGAGGCAAAGGGTTTTAAAGGAGGAGAAGAGAAAATTGCACAAATAAAATAGGGCATAAAAGAATAACCTAGAAAAAACAGAGCAAGAAAATAAACTACAGCTACAATTGTTAATGAAAAACAATCTACACACAACTTGGCTTCAAATATATCAATATATACTCATTATAAAAACCAACAGCTACAGCTGCACTAAAACAACATATTTTTTCAGTTTTGTATTAAGCTATTTGCACTTCTCTTTTTTGCAGCACAATACCTACAAGAACGACTTCACCAATAAGCTAAAAAACCCCATAAAGAGGGAAAATCCAAAACATTAATTACATGAATATTTTCATTTAATTCCAAAATTAAAAACAAATCCAAAATGCGGATGAGGGATGAATTTGAGCTGGCCACCAAAAAAACTCCACACATGAGAGAAGACAAATTGCAATTGGGAAGAGGAAGGTGAGTAAATACGACAATTGGGGATAATTTCCAATAGTACTTTGATACTTTGGCCACATTACAGGGCTTTATCATATCTAATGTCAATGTCAATCTGAAGTAGTATGTCATTCTTACTAAAATTCCTCTTGACAATTGGCCCAGTAGTCTTCCAAAGTTGGCTCATGTTTAAAGAAGGATCTTCCTTGTGGGGTCTCAGCTTGTCCACTTGGGGATCCAGGACCCTCATTGCCTATTCTGTGTACAGACTGAGTCATTTAAGCATCTTTTCTGGTTTTGTAAGTTAGAGCTTAGCAGCTCTGGAATTGGATTCATGACTTCTTTTGGTCGTTCAGAACTGAGCTATTTTCTTGACATATGATTATGTTGGGTGATTCTCCTGAGCTTCCCACAAAGTATACCCAAATTTAGAACACTTTCAGGGTGGAAATCCTCTTCAATATTTGGAAATATAGAAATTATTGCATATTTTCTCACAACCAGATTGATAAATATGTATCTCTATACTCTAAAGCAATTATTTGTTGTAATGTTCTTTTGTAGATACAAGTGCAAGTGAGTAAAGTTGTGCTTGAAGTCTCTCACCTCCAAGTGCTTTTGGACCATTGGGACAATGCCCCTTGCACTGTGGCTTGGGTGCCCTCTTCTTGTGGATGGTCGCCCCCATGGGGCCAATGGTAGAGTGGCTTTGCTCGCCCCCACTCTCAAGCTCCTCCTCGTTGTGGGTCTCACCCTCCTTAGCGGTCGTGTTCTCCTCCTCCATGGGATGACCTAGGGTGGCCCTCTAGAGGAGTTGCGGGGGTAGCAGTGGCACTTATGGGTGGTCCATTGATACTGCTCCTAGTAGTAGCTCTGGTTGGTTAGATTCTACAAAATGGCTCCCACGTTTGGACTTAGCAATCTTGCCTAGACATGAGGAAAAATAAAAATATAAAGAAAATGAAGATGACGATGGTTGGGATCATCCTGACGTCACTCCGGACCTCGCTGATGTATGGGTGAAGAAACCGGATGATAGGGACCCTCTGCCCACTACTAAGTGTGACTTGGTTGAGGGTGCGGATTCGAGAGAGGTTGCTTGTTGCACTCATCTCAACCTTTCTCTTCATAGGGGTGTTGCTCAGAGTGTTGGCCAGATCATGAACAATAGATGTCGACATCCTCTTCAGAAGATAAATAGGGAGGGGAGTTGGTGTCCTCCTCCTCAGGGTGTGTTGAAAATCAACATAGATGGTTCTTCTCAGGGAAATCCTAGTAATGTTGGTATTGGGGGTGTTGGGTGGAATAGTTCTGGGACTGTTGAGTTTGTCTTTTCTATTTATAAGGGTTGGTATACTAACAATGTGATAGAGGCTCTTGAAATTTTATCTGTTGTGGAGCGTGGTTACGCTCTTGGGTGGAGATGGCTCATTTGTGAATTTGATTCTCAGGTGGTGGTGACTTTGTTGAAGAGGCAACAGTTAGAGGATGTTAGTTGGCATTTGGCTGTAATTATAAAATAGATTCTTAATTTGTGTGCTTCCTTGGAATCTGTTACTTTCTGTCACATTCCTATAAAAAGGAATGTGGTTGTGGATTGCTTGGCCAAATGGGCTTCTGATCATTTGAAAAATTGGAACATTGTGGAAAGCGGTCAATTACCCTCAGATTTGTCACAAAATTTGGACCACTTAGTGGAGATTGACAGGGGCATGTAATGCCCTTGCTTTGTTTTGCTTTATTTTGATTTGAATAAATTTTTACCCCTATTTTATGCTACTTTCACTAAGTCATGAGATCCCCAAGCCACAACACATCATTTAATCCTTTATATTACTAATAATTTGGATGAATCAATCTAGATATTTAAACTAATCTTAGACTTAGCTATAATTACTTCTTATTTTCATATAAAACAAGCACTCAAACCTACAATATCCTCTAGAAACTAATAGGCGAATTTTCCCTAAGTATCCTTAAAAAGGGGAAATTCTTAGAAGCTAGTTTGTACCCACTTGGATGTGTTTAACTCTTTATTCACCTTGCCTAACCTTTTATGATGAGCCCTCACTTCTTCCTTAGTTTAAGGGTGTCTCTTAGTAAACAAATATAATTGTGTTTTTTTATTACAAATTAGTATAACTCACCCAATGGGTAGTGACAAATGCTCATGATGGATTAAAAAATATTACTGGATTACCAATTTTTTTCCATATTTAAGAGGGTTGACTCTCTAATATGATTGGGGTTTTGGGGATTTTTGCATTTTTTAACCAAAAAGTATAAAAGAAACACAAAAATGGGAAAAAGAAAAGGAGAATTGAAAACCCTAGATAGGCTCATATGAAATACTACATAGGATTCTTTAAAAAAAACATGGGAAGAACAAAGGAAAAGAAAAAAATAATATACAATAGCTCATGAAGACACAAATTCCTTCATTTTGTGCATATAACATCCTAGAAAAAAATCTTTGACAGTTTACCCCTTCAACATATAGGTAAATTTTGAGGAATCAATCACACATTATACATACAAGTAATATGCAATAAATTAAAAACATAAAGACACCATATTTTAAAATATTCTTTGTTTTGCTTCAAATTACAAAATAAATTCTCTATTCCATTTCTTGTGAAGCCAAACATAAGAAACATATAAATAAATGAGTGTAAGTCAAACATACAAAGAACCCACAACTAATGGAGAATAATTAACACAAAGTTTGGGGAAATTATTCAAATTCTTCAAGTCTTTTCACAATATATGTACACTTGGTTGTGTTGAGAGGAGAAGCATATAAAAGGATAACTTTTTTAAATTTAAATCACCTTGTATATATAGACATATAAAATGACTAATTTGCATTTTCATCTTATCATTTCATCATTATCCTTATCATTTCTTCTATCTATAAAATTAATTAAATATTTTTTTATTATTTAATTAAGCTAACATTTTCCTCTTTTCATCTATAATAATTAAATAATTTGTAATTATTTAATTATCTTAATATGTTTATCATATCTATATTAATTAATATTTTTTAATTATTTAATTAATTCATCACTTATGATTTTCCCTCCAACATTAAAATTAAATTCAATTTATCTTTGGTCCTCTATAATTAAATAATTTTTTTAAAATATCCTCTTTTAAATAAATTAAAATAGTTTATTTAAATTACATATTTTCTTTTAAAAAATAAATTAATATTTATTTATTTCTCAACTATCATTTTGAACTAAAATACATATATTTATTTAATTCTTCTAACTTTCTCTCCTTCGTCAAATTCAAATTTGGTTCTTACCCTATCTTGAATTTTCTTATCCATTGATTTTTCTAATTAATCTCCATCATTGATCAAATATCAAGTGAAGCATATAAATAAGAAGCTTTCGTTTCATTCATACCCCCTAGCACTCTTGTTATCAAAATTTATCTAGCACTCTCATGATTAAATCTTAGCACTTTTACTATCAAGCATCTATCAATTTATCATTATCAAGCATCAAGATTTCATTTTATCATGTTGATATCAAGGTTATGCTAAAAATTTGAGAGCAATCTACATCAAACATTCAAGCATTTATCAAAGAAACTTTATAGAAATCTAAGGTCTTTGCTATGGTATTATTGTTTATCATTTTATATTTTATGCATAGATCTTAGGCTTTATTGAGTGATTGTTGAAGTGTGAATTTTTTACTTTCATTGCATTGTTACTATTTGTGATTCACATATTCATCATCCATAATAAATAACTTCACTTTTCCTAACTAACTCATAACCCCCATTTTGAAATGATAGCCATATTTTTTATTTTCAAAGATCACTTTTACATCATAAAAGTGAATTAAATTACAATTTCAAAAAAGTGAAATGAGAAAAAATAAAATTTAGAATTAAAAATAGGAAACTTCATGGCACTTGTAGAGATGCAAAAGATGATGTCTCTTTCAATATTTTGGTCCTTTGATGTTGCTACTAGATGCTATCAATGTGATTCCTTGTTAATTCAACATGTGATAATCATTCTCTTGGAGATCTACATGCTTAACATAATAGGTTTCTACTTCAATTTTTCGTCAAGGTGGTCATAAAGTGGTATTTAATCTAGCTGGTGCTCCTATTGATATCATCAAAATAGCTCTCTTTCCAAACAAATGAAAAATCCATGATTAACTTAATATTAGTAGTATACAAGTTTATAAGGACCCTCTATAGGAGCATTAATATAATAGCTTTCTCTAAGGAAAGTTTTGTAAACTTGGCACCCAACTTAGGAAAATGTAGAGAAACTACCTTCTCATCTAGATGCTTGGACTATACATAGTTTCTTCTTGTACTTCCATATTTTCCTCCCATTCCAAAGCTCCAACTATGTAATAATCTAATTTGTGAATGAGAAAAACATGACAACACTTGAGTGGTCAATAGCACAACCCATTTTCACAAGACACCTCTTTGCAAGGACAATGATATATTGGCTTTAGAGGACATTCATTAGTATGCTAAGGTTTGATAGTTACCTTCTTAACACCATGGTAAGCTTCAAGACTATGCATGCTAATCTTATTGTCAAAATGATTAATATTGTAAGCAATGGCAGGTTTTGGCATCTTCCTCATGTTATCCACCATGATAATGTCTTTATTTCATGTTGTTTTATCAAAGATATCATCAATGATCATTGCATCATCTAGGGTAAGAATAGGGTGTTGCAAGGTGTGCGCCCTTGGTCTCCTTGGTTGTTCAGTGCGGTGCTCAGGATTCGTGACATGGTTTAACCGCCTCCCGTGGATCTTAACTCTGGCTTGTATTGGGCATTGACAGGTCAATCTTTTGGTGCAACGATAAGGCCAACAATTGGTATCAAAACTGGTCATGGGTTTGAATCCCTTGCTTGCGCTTGGGGGGGATTGTTGCAAGGTGTGCGCCCTTGGTCTCCTTGGTTGTTCAACACGACGCTCGGGATTCGTGACATAGTTTAACCGCCTCCTGTGGATCTTAACTATGGCTTGTATCGGGCATTGATAGGTCAATCTTTTGGTGCAACGGAAAGGCCAACATAGGGATGTATTTCATTAGGGCTTGCAAAGCATGAATTAGGCCAATCTCTATTATAATTATTGTAGTTCCAACAACCTCTCTCTCATTACCTAGCATTATAATTGCAAGGCTTACAACAAACATAATACCAAAGATGAACCAAGCAAGGAAGAGTGTAGCCCCAATGATAAATTGAATATTAGAGAAGGAATAGAGGAAGCTAACAAGATACACTAGGGCTAGTGGTCAATAATTTATACTATCATCAAAACTAATTTTCATTTTTCTAGATACAATAGTACTATCATTAACTTCAACCTCACAAAAGTTGCTTGATATAGATGTTAAAGTTACAAATAATGATACCAATACTTAGAGGATAGATTCACGCATTTAAGGGTTGGTCAATTTTTATCTAAGAAGGATCTCCCCCTACCATGCACCAAGTTCAACCAAACAAGTGATTGGAGCAATACCCAAAAAATTACTAACTATCATCTAAGAGATAATTAAACTTATTAATAGCCTAGATTTCAATTTTACCATCATATGAACGAAACGACCAAATGATTGACAAATAAGATTTTGCTTTTGTATATCTTTAAGGCTCTATTTTCATTCACCTTGTTTCTTTGAAGCTAATTACTACTGGAAACAAAAAAAATTGACTTGAGAGATACACTAATGTTAAAATTGTAACTAATCTTGAAAATGTAACTAATGTCATGTTCTTGATCAAAAAAAAAACATCGTACTAATATTTTAAAAACTAATCTTGAAATTGTAACTAATGTCATATTCTTGATCCCTAAAAATCATCATACTAAATATTTTTAAAAATAAAGTTCGTTTGGGACAATTATATCGACTACAGCCTAGTTTCACACCATTACACAGGTAATAGTCTCCACAATCATCTTCCAACGCCTACACCATTTCAAAAGCATTAGAACCCAAGCTTTCCTTGTATTCTTAGTAAGTTGACTGGTAGTAGAACAAAATAGAAAGTAACATGACCCAAAATAATGTTTTAAATGAAAATTATGGTCCACAACTATAAACCAGGTATAGTTTCCCCTGGAAAAATGCCCTTCCAATAAAATATAGCCTTGCTGTGCCGAATTTCAACTCCTCGGGCAACTCATGATGATGTTCCACTTTGAAGCTATTGAGATTTTCTTTGGTTCCTTGGAGCAAATCAATTCAAATGCAATCTTCAAAAGGTGGGGAGTTCAAAATCGGGCTCTCTTTTAAGTATTTCACCATAACTGTTGCGACACTATATCGCTCACCCTTCTCTTCTCTTCTCTCCTTTCCTACTTTCCATATCCTTTTTACATCACGATAATCATATTCCATCAGAAGTTATCGACTGTGGCACCCATGGATAGTCTGGCTATCATTGGTTAGAAGAAAGATTGAAACTGCAAATGCCACCCACCATCCCTTTTATTGGTTTTGGAAGAAATACACTCTGTAGTAAGGGATAAGTCCCTTGAGAAGTTGTTAATCACGATAATCATATTCCATCAGAAGTTGTCTGAATTTTTCATGTGATCAAACACTTAGTGGATATCCATCAAACTTCCACACCATACTTCCCTGATTTCCAGTGTGACTGGTCAAATTATCGACTGTGACAATGGTTGACAATGTACCTCCTCCTTCGTGATCATCTACCCTAATGACATTAAATAGATATTTGACAAGTACACTTACTATTGATGTCATGGTGAGAATTCCTAATAAATCTTTTTTCCAAGGATTTTCAATATTGTAATGGAGTATGTATAAAGTGGGGGCTCTCAAGGTCTCTTCACACAATTCAAGTGTTTGATAAGTTAGTTATATTGTTTCACATTTTCTAAATATCTTTGTTTCGGAGTAGAATTAAATACATTTTTTTTATCTTACATAATGTAAAACTAAATATTAGTTGTAGTGTTTCGGAGTAGAATTAAATACATTTTTTTTATCTTACATAATGTAAAACTAAATATTAGTTGTAGTGTATTTAGCTAATATAGGGATTCTTGCATTATATGGGTTAGACATTCTTCAGGTCACTAAGTTGTATGCAACATTAGGATAAATATTTAATGTGAGTTTGAAGTTAATGATAAGCATTTATTGTATGACTTAGGATAATCATTGTATGTGATTGAGTAATCTTATCATGAAATGATTCTAATCGAGAGTGTAACCTCCTTAATTAAAAGGATTACTCAAAGAGTAGAATCTTGACAACAACATGACTTTACACCAAGAGTATAAAGCAATCAAACAAGTAACAACTCTAACCCAATAGGTAATCCCACCTATAGCTCCAATCAAATAGTCGTTCATAAACTCAAGTGATCTATTTAACCAGATAGGTGAGTCCCAACCTTGGTATACCCTAATCCCAGATATAATCTATAGTCAACAATCAGTCGATTGTGTAGGTTAATCTAAACCTATGTGCTTTAACAAGCTCACTACATAACCCATCCAAGTATATTAATGTCAACGTATTGGTTCCAATGGGTAATCAAGTAAATATCCAATCCTGATAGATGATTCTTATCATAGGGTTTCAATCATTAATCAAATAGACTCCTAGAACCACATAGATTACTCCCAACCTAGGGTTTCATTCAGTAGTGAAGTAATGATCAAGTGATCATACAAGTACAGATTAGCAATGACTCATCCTATTATTTCTTTCATATTTGTAATGTTTAGCTAAACCTTGTCATTTCTCAGGTTTCCTAGCATAATAAGTTAATAGTGTCGAGTCACTTCATGGCATTGATTCATTTCACATTATACATGTAGTGTAAACTATCTATGCATAAAAACATCATATGAGTTCCCATATAGGCTATATAAGAGTATTGCATCACTTAAGCTATTCACATCTTTGCTAAACCTAGTATATAAATACTATTGATAGACAATCACTTCTTTCTATGGAGTGTGTAAACACTTACAAGGAAATCACAACAACTAGATTCTTTTCCTTTCCTATAAGAAAATAGATTGTCACTCTATTTCAAGCATCCTAATGCAAACATTCTCATGCAATTTCAAACAATTCAACAAGACAAACAATCTTTCATATCAAAAGATAAACACAAGGAGAATATAATTCCATGCTTGTCAAACACTTAATTCATTCGTCTCTTTGAACCCCTAGCTTGGCCTCTTATTTTCAACTTAGCAATCAACCCCTCTTCACTAATCTCACTAAAAATTCCTCACAAAATCTCTCAGTAAAATAACAATCACTCAATGAAAACTTCAACAAAATTGGAGTAATGTATTGTTGCTGATGAAAAGTGTAAGAAATGAGGTGAGATAGACCTATATTTATACACAAGAATTGGCTTCACAAGGCTACAAACAAGGTTCATATTTTGTCACTTCTTAGCCATTTAAAATTGACTCACCTTAGAAGAAGAAAGGTGGAAAATTCTCATGAAGATAGTCATTGAATGAGTACAACAAATTGATTCAATGTTTGCCACAATAGGTTTGACACATTCAAAAAGCACATGTTTTAACACAACTAATCAGTTTCAAGCTTGTTAGACTTCTAAAGCATTCAAATAATTCACATGGTGGCACCAAATTTACAACTTACTCGCTATTCACAAGGCCCACGATTTAGTATTTGAACTAGTCTATCATAAATTTGCTGCACTTAACAGTCGACTAAGTCCAAGCCAAGTAGTCGACACTTAATATGATTTGACTCTTTTGCATTTATATCAGCATTTGACTTCGCACATTATGGATATGTTGCACTATATTTCAGTTTATTGACTCATTTAGCAGACTATGATACCACATATTCATTATCATTTAATTTGATATGATATATACGCCTTACATTTTCTTCAGTGCTATTAATTGTCTAGTGCGATTTATCTTTCATTCATTGTCAAAAGCATAAACTAGCATGTATCGACCTTTATACTTTGTATAAATCGACCTCCAATACATTGCATAATATATGTATAAATCGACCTTTATATTTGTATTAGTAAATATATAAATCAGCCTTTATTACTTTCTATAAATATATAATATATATATTTACATATATATAATGTATATATATATCGAAGATTAGCCTCAATGCTATATATATATATATTCTTATATATATCAATATGCATATATACGTATGTCGACGTATCCAT
This sequence comes from Sequoiadendron giganteum, assembly GCA_007115665.2. Lineage (NCBI taxonomy): Eukaryota > Viridiplantae > Streptophyta > Pinopsida > Cupressales > Cupressaceae > Sequoiadendron > Sequoiadendron giganteum. The sequence continues at coordinate 59,863,447 of CM021102.1, forward strand.
ATGGGCCTTTTTATTTGTCTTTATATAAGTTTATATTGACACATGTACACATATGTATATACGTATATCTTATATATATATTTACACATTTGATAACTCAAGATCACATGTACACAAATAATTACTATCTCATTGGTAGATATATATATACACATATGCCATATTGTCCACTCAATTTCTCCATGCTCACAAGCAACCTGTCCATAAGTGCTCATAGGTATATGTCTACCTATGCACTCTCATGTACACATTCCTTTATGTGTATGGATTATTATTGACATGCATGTGTATACACATATACATTCAATGTATGTATATCTCATCAATCAAGCATAGCAATATAAAGAAGTAATTACATGAATCAAAAACTAAACATGAACCAAGAATGCTCCTAACATAATTCAAACTCCTTCCTATTGCAGGCACATCATGCTTAAAGGATAACTTACCAATTCTCAAACACTATGACTTGACTCGACCATTCTACTAGTGAGTGTGTGTATAAGCTCAATTAGGTTTCATTCAAGGTTACCTGACCAAACACTTCTCCTGAGTGATACTTCCCCTCCCTTTCAGAGGATTGAACCTATACCTACATCCAACTTGACACATTTGCAAAGGTAGTTAGGCGTTCATATGAAATCCACTTTCATCATTTAGAATATTCATAATACATATATTCTTTCATTGTTCATCACCAATATAAACATAATTACTCTTTCAAAGCAATAATAACTTAATGCCTATTTTAGTATTACATTCCTTAATCAAACTTATCAAAATCATGATTGAATTTATCATCTTATTTACCTGTGAAGGTAAAATTAATTCAATAACAACAAGACCTGGGGTGTGACATACTTAGGGGTTTGAGGAGCCTTTTCCAAAGCTTCTTCCTCTTCAATCTGCACTTCTAGTTCTTCAACCTCTTCTTCTTCTTCTCTGCAATCAGGTTCATCTAACACATATCCATTAACTTCAATTGAATTCTCCAATGCTACATCAACCTTGACATTTGTGCTTTCTACAACCTTTCTCAGCCTTTTATTGTAACATCTATAAGCTTTGCTTCTTGTAGAGTATCCAAGAAAGATACCCTCATCACATCTAGCATCAAACTTTCCTAGATTCTCTTCATCTTTTTTGATATAACATTTGCTTCCAAATACCTTGAAATACTTAATAGTAAGAATCTTTCCATACCATAACTCATAGGGAGTATTAGTACTGTTAGCTTTTTCTTGAACTTGATTGAGCACATAAACAGTAGTGTGAATTGCTTCTCTCCAGTAGACTCTCAGTAGACCTGCCTTTGTTATCATTGTTCTAACAACTTCTTGAAAATTTGTCATGGTCTTCCTTTCATACTCTCCATTCTACTGAGGAGTTCTAGGGGCGAATAATTGTCTTCTTATTCCATGAACTTCACAAAACATGTTAAACTCATTGGAGGTGAATTCACCACCTTTGTTAGACCTCAAACATTTTATTTTCAAATCCATTTCATTTTCAACCATAGCTTTGAATGTCTTGATTTTGTTTAATGTATCATATTTCTCTCCAAGAAAACTAACCCATGCCATTCTATAATAATCATCAATCAAGAGCATATAATACATGTCACCTTGTAGGACCACAAAGATCTATATGAATCAATTCCAACAATATGGTAGTAGATGTTGGAGTACAAGACGACTAAGAGCAGGGGGTGAATTAGTGGTAAAATAAAACCAACTTCAAAACTTAACACACTTGATTTTCAAAGAATCTAGATATTGTATGTTATGAAAATCACAAAGATATGGAAATCTGAACATAACATTTGAATCAAGGATAATCAACTAAGCACTATGTGACACACCATCAAGAAGAAACAAAACACAAGATTTATGAGTGGAAAAACCCTAAAAGGGTGAAAAAAACCATCTCAACATTTTATTTATCAAGCCTCACTTGTTGATTACATACTTCATGCCTCACTTGCAATACAACAAGTCTCAGTGACTGCACTCTATGCCAAGCACTAGCAAAACCTCATTGGCTACTCAACCTGCCTCACTGGCTTCTCAAACTGCCTCATTGGCTTCTCAATCTACTTCATTGGCAACCCAATCTACTTACTAGCAACCCAATCTACCTCACTGGAAAACCAACACCATTTCAAAATAAATAAGCACAAACCAGAGGGTTGCTCTATTTCCATACATATCATTGTTCTATCTCTCCATCAAAAAAACACTATCTCCATTATTCACCCATAAATCAGTATTGTTTCATCAAAATCTCCACATATAGATATTCAACATGTAATTCTCCTTGCATACATACAAGCATTCAAATCTTGATACTTCTTGCATACACTTGAATAACATTCTCTTTATAAGACTCCTCTCATACAAACAAGACTTAAACTGATGAATATCATAACATAGAGTTCTCAAACTTTTGCTCACATATAGACTATAACTTATATTGAAAGAACAGAAATGATCCCAGTTGCATGGACTGTTGCATATCTAATGCACTGTTATGCAAACTTACACTTTGTTCTAATTACAATCAAACTCCGTAACACATGAAACTTCAATCAGATAACATTGATTTGAGCAATGAATGCAAGTTCCAATACAAACATCACTTGATACCTTGTAACCCTTTTATTACTATCAATCAAATTACCCTTTTATAAACTGTCAAACAAATCTTCTTTTTTGTGCATTGTTTCTACAGAGACAAGATGTCACAATCCTCAACATTCATGATTCAAAGACACTAATATATATATGCACCATATCATACTTTTATTTTTAAACTTCCTCTCTCTCTATACATTCATGAAAAAGTATGATGTCATAGTCTTCTACATATTCACACAAATCCCATACCTTTGTTAAAAAAAACTTCAATACATTAGGGAAGACCACAAATCCATCGCTATCCCAAGGTAGTTACAAAACTATCAACAAACCAAACACCAGTTGATGACAATTCATATTCCCGTTAAAGTGCAAACTATGAAAATGAACCATTATCAAAATTAAATAAGAGCCTTTGGTTCTTCAATACCCGCCAATTCAACAATTAAATGATGGCCATTGATCTTACTCTAAGCGGTGGAATGAAGATTGTAACTTGTCAAGTCAGTTAGGGGCTGGTAAATCAATGTGCTCAAACCTTTAGTGACTTTACTTAAGTGACCCTTGACCGAATATCACAAGTCAATAACAAAATATAACATAAAGTGTATTCTTTATTGGCAGCCTACTAAGCCCTAGGATTTTGAAGAATGGCTTAGGGTTTTAGGTATGTTAAGAGTCTTTAAGGTTATAAGATATAAAGATATAAAGATTTTAAACCCTAAAATGAAAACACCATCATGTAATTTCACCCTTTACAAGCCACTGTAATTGATAATGATCAATGATTAGAATGTTAGCTTTTTGAGATCATCAAGTAACAACACTATGCATCAAACACCAATGAAGACCAGTGACAAAACAGTCACAAAACTCCATCAACCTTTCCTTTATAATATCATGGCAAGTTCCTAACAATCCACTTCTGCATCAACACCTTGCAAATTTGTCCACATGAAGCAATTCTTTGCTTTTGTAATGATCATACTCTAGCATGAAACAACTCTTTGATTTTGCAACAACACCATAAATTGTATGAACAAGAATATTTGAATATCAACATCATAATATACCATGCTTTGACATCTTTACATGAACAACCACCTTTAACTGATTACTTTGTCGTAAAGGAATTCTATCACACTTTTACATCTATGACAAATCAACTTTGACTCGCTTTGAATCACCCAGTACCTACTGATATCTTTGACATCATTTAGAACCAAGAAATCCTTGAAATGGACCATGAGATAATCAACAAACACTTTGATCTAAAGTACCTTATGAGCGTTTTCCTTTGCAACTTGCATGAACACTAATGAAACAACTCACCTTGTATCATCCTTTCCTTTGCACCAATACCAACAAACCATCATGGAAAATGACCCTTTGCAACATCATAGTAAGGTCCTTTGCAACACCACTAAGAAGTGAATGGAAAACCATGTGTCTTAAAGATCGGTGACAAATCAAGGAGCCAACACTAGACTATGCAATAAGAAGATGACAAACCAAACAAAAGTATCTTTTACATCATGTTAGGTTTTGTAGGAAGATATCTAAAAGCTAAATGTAGATATTATCAAATAAACCAGGAAATAAAACACACACAAGAAAAAATAACATAGAGAATTTAACGTGGTTCACCTAATACAGGCTACATCCACCAAACCGCAACCATCCAATGATTTCATTAACCAGTGTAAAACCCTATTACAATATCATGAATAATCGCATTTTCTTATCATACTGTAACTCTATTACAAACCCCTTATAACCAGCTTTTTAGAAGCTTCCAGATTAGGGTTATACAAAGTTGGGGTTTTCCCCTTTTCGGTGATTTTTCCCTTTTTCGGTAATTCCGCGAAAAAGTAGGAGAGTGTACAGTATACAATGATCAGTCACCACATACCAACACATCAAAATCTCAACATTATGAAATTTCATACCTTTGAAATCAACGACAAACCATGCCAACGATAGATGATTCCTTTTTTCTGAAGGTGGTTTTTGCATGCTTTCCAAACTAACAATTCTTGCAAATAACATTAATTGGCTTTGTGATTCTTGTTAAATCTCTCACAACTTGTACAACATTGATTCTCACCATGTACATATGACACATCCTCTGTTGTCATAACCAATTGTCATTAATCTGAGACATAAAGCGATGCCCATCAACACTTTTAAGTTGATAGATGTTTCCTTCAACCCTCTTTCCAACAACAATCACAATTCCAGACCCTTTTTTGATTTCACATTTTTCATCCTTGAACACAAGATTATATCCCTTACTACTCATCTATCCAACACTCAAGAGATTATGTCTAAAACCCTTAACATAGTAGACATTATCAATAGTATGCTTGCCATCAAAACTGATTGAACCTATCCCACAAATCTTAGCAACAAAATCATCTCCAAACTTAACTAAGCCTCCATTATATTTTTCAAGTTTAACAAAATTACTTTTGTCACTGGTCATGTGATTTGAAAAACCACTATCAACAACCTAGTAGTTCTTCTCTTGTTTAGCATGAAAAGCAGATACCATAGTACCTTCAACTTTCTCCAGAGCACATTTATTCACACATCCTTTAGTGTTAGTAGGAGTAGATTCATCTTTCAAATCCAAGAAAAAGCATTTATTATCATCAAAATCTCCATAATTGGACTCATCATTAGAAATTCAAACATCCTCATTGACATAATATTCTCTTTTGATCATCTTTCCTTTATTTTCTTTGCCTTATGTATGTTTATTTCTTTCAGCTCTTTGAGGACATCTTGAAGCATAATGACCTATATCACCACAACTAAAAAAATTAAAAGGTAATTTACCCTTGTACTTATCGGTGCCCTTCTTCATTCTTCTAAAAAAATTAGCTTCCACATCATCTAAATCTTCCTTATCCGGTTCTTCAATCTTTGCTGATGTACAGGCTTTAAAGGTAGCTTCTACATTTGCGCTATTTTTCAATCCCTTTTTCCTCATCTCAAAAGAAGTTAGTGTACCAATCATCTGGTCTCTAGAATAATTATCAAGATTTAAAACTTCCTCAATAGCAATTTTTTTTTCACTATAACAATTAGGAAGAGATGTAAGAACTTTCTTTACCATTTTAGATTCTTTGACTTGTGCACCAAGACCTCTCATTCCACTTACCATCTCATCAATTTTATACATGTAGTTTGCAAGTGATTCATCTTCAGACATTTATAGGGCTTCAAAATTCACCTTAAAGATCTATAGCCTCGCTTGTTTAACTTTGTCATCTCCTTCATAGATGCTTTCTAGCTTATCCCAAGCTTCTTTAACAGTTTTCAAACTCATAAATTTAACTAATTCAATTTTTGAAAGACCATTTGTAATAAGAAATCTTGTCTTAACATTTGCCTCATGTGCCTTGATCTCTGCACTTGTACTTGGAACATTTTGAGGTGGAACATATGCATTGTTATATTCTTTTTCAACTTCAAATCCATGTGGTGACAAATACCCTTCCATCTATGTTTTCCAGAATGCGTAACTTGTGCCATCAAATTTAGGGCAATCCAAAGTAATCTTGCTTGCCATCTCGGATCTACCTTAAGCGATTAAGATCTTCTCCTAAGGAACCTTGCTCTGATACCAATTGTTGAACAAGAAAACTAAGAGGGGGGGTGAATCAGTTGTAGAAATTTATATTTGTACCAATTTTTAACCTTCAAAACCCTCCATATAAGTTAGATCTACAAACATTCACAAACTTTTACTCTGCTAATGTGTTTAATTATTAAATGTAGGAACAAAAAATGAAAGTAGTAAGATCATGCACATAAGAACACTAGATTTACGTGGAAAACATACTAAGGGAAAAAATATGGTGAGGATTAGCTCACAATATAAAGAATTCCAAAATCAAATACAGAGGCTCACTGCCAGAATAGGAGACATTGTCCAAAAAGGCTCACAACTAGGGCTCACTACCACATAAAGAAAAAAAAAGATAGAATAAGAATTTTGCACAAAGAAACACTTCCCAATGCAACACAGAGTCCACCATAATTTCTCACACACTTTTGTAGTCTAACATGAAAGATATTAGATGCCTTCAACTCACTACCTTTGAAACCTTAACATGAAATTTGCAGTGCTTTGCTCAAATTTGCATCTCATTACAATTCACTCACGACAATATCGTATCTATCTTGCTTCTTACTATTTCATCCAAACTCTTGCATCAACATCATACATATTTATATCATCCTCTTTTTTGAAACTTTCTTCAATGCCAACGACTAACCGTTATACATTCAAATTTATAATAGGTCGGCACCTAGAAATTCTTGCGATGGATAGGAATGAAAGGTGACCTACATAAATCCTTAATTAGGACCCAAATAGATCCCAACATACTTCAACACGCTTCCACAAGCCTCACATGTAGTGTTAACCACAAGGTCGGCCAATACCCATGCAAACCACCATAGACATTAAGTACACACTTCCTTAGATCAAGCCGAAGTTATAGATAACATAATTCACTTGAAATCAATCTAGAACAACCCATGAACTACTTAAGATTCATCAACCACTTCAGCCAAGCTTCACATCAACAACTACTTTAACTCAAGACAATTGATAACCCTTGCTTGCACATTGATAAATGAAACTTACACTGTATTGTACAAAATCAAGTAAAAAAATTATCACAAAAAGATAAATACATTATAAAAAAATTCTCAAATCCACACAACCTAAATCCAAATAGTGGAGAAACGTGGAGCAAATACATTTCTCCCAAACAACAAAAAACATCACTAAATAACTAGTTCACACACTGGTGAAAATATCTCGCACTATACAATGATCCATAAGCCCAAATTCTAGATATAACAACTACCAACAACCATGAACAATACCTTAAATTCATACATGCATAAAATTAACATATAAGAAACGTGGAGCACATCCCAAAGCATACACTGAATACCTATAAGACACTGATTTCTCTATTTATCAAAATTTCTCAAAAGCACTTAGAGACCAAGTACCAGATACATCATTTTAGCACATTACCTCACTCTAACATACTTCCATACATAGCAACATAAGAATAACTCCATGTACTCATAGTACTCCTTCAACATCTCAATTATACATGCACAAACAACAATCCTTCTTTATTACAATTTTCTCAATATTCTCGACATATACAGTCAATAACCAACTTCCTTTGCACATAGATGACATCAATGACAACACCAACCAATTGATATCAATGAAAACACCTTCATGCTTCCAACAATGTCTACTATATACATTATCTTATTTGATTCTTCTTAGATGTTGTGCATCTACCAATTTCACAAAAAAATTGATTTGAAATAGTGCTTAGTTAAGCTATAAGCATTTATACCCATGTACCTTAAGGTTTTTAACAATGATCATATGTGAGGTTAAATTAATTGAAGTAGTGTTGTTATTCTTTACTAGGTTCTTTGACTTGTATGATTAACCTAAACTTGTCATTTATATGTTCTTTAGCTTCTTAGATGATATTTGGTTATTTTGTAAACTAATGCCACCTCTATCCATCCACTTATTCTATTATATCAAAGTGTGATTTCATTTGTTTAACTAATTTTCCAATGTTCTAAGCTATCTATTTTTCTAAATTATTTTTATTTTGTTTAAGCATAATAAATGGATTATATTTTTATTTTTAAAGGAAAAATGCTTATATCTAATAATAAAATCTGATACAACCAAATATTTAATTTTGAAACTATTCATGATTTAGTACTCTTGAATTCTCTCTGTTCGTCTCTATCTTAGAGATGATGTGATATTGGCCTAAACCTTTTGAGAATATAAAACTACATCACAACAAGTAATTTAGACAAGATCCTAATGGTCTTAGACTACATCCCATGATTTAACACCCACCATTTGTTATATAATGCATATAGTGTTCTTCATCTCCTTATACTATTTTCATTTACTGGGTTTCTATTTGAGTTTATTCTAAAAATTAAGGATAATACATCTATATGTTAACACAATCTCAAGTGAATCTCATTTGAAGAGAAATTATTTTATGTTGCTATTTTAATATAAAAAGTAAAAATCATAGTTTTACTAATGCTTGCTTTCATCCCTAATTTATTATACAAGAGTTCTAGAGCATTCACATGTTCTCTTAGGATACATATAGTTTTGTAATTTGGATGATCTCATCATTACCTAGAAGTAGCTTCACCATGATTGGTTAATTGGACACTCATACTATTTTATCTATTCATTCTTCAAACTTTTTCATGCATATTTCAAGTAGTGTGGGAGACAATGAACAACCTTGCTTGCCTTCAATGTTGGTCCTAAAGCACCCTAACAACCACTTTTACCAAAAGCATTAAGCTTTAACAATCCATTATAGTTATATCTAGAAAGATTTTAGATAAAATTATGTAGAGATTTTTCACATCAACACTTTGGTATCACACTCCATAATTTATCATCAAGACCCTTGGGAAAATGAATATGAAGATTGTAGATTCTAGTGTTCTTATATAGATCAAGTCATAAAGAAGGAATGGAATCTCAAGATGCATGAGGTGAGATTGAAAGGCGACAAAGAGGCAAAAGAGGAAAAATACAATAAGAAATATAAACAACTAATGAATAAAATGAAAGTTAATAAAAATATAATCTAAAATTATAAAGGAAGAAAAGTACATTAGGGAAGGAAAACAAAATAGAAGTGAAGAGCAAGAGTAGAGAGATGAGAGTATGTTCACATAGGTAAACCAACCAAAAAGAGAATATTGAAAATGAGCAAATTATAAAAGTAAAAAGTGACATATTAAAAGAGAGATATAAATAAAAGAGGGATTAGATAAAAACTAAATTATAAATCTATAAAATTAACAAAATGATAAAAATAAAAGAACAGTAGAATCTGTAATCTTCAAATTCTTTTGCTTGAGACATCATGATGATGGATAATAGAGTGTGATTCAAAACTTTAATGTAAAAAAAAACTCTACATTATTTTAACTAAAAGATTTTCAAATACAACCTCTTTTATGTTTTTATTTAGGTACATACCTATTCATAAAGTCTATGGGCTATTGATTTGTATTCATTTGGTATAATTGACTCTTCCATTCTTCTTCATAATATTAGGTACCATGTCAAAGGCTTTCTCAATGTCGACAACAACACCATTCAACTCTCCTTTTTTATTCCATACTTTTTCAATCAAATATATAAGCATAACAAAATGATAATTTGTTGAGTTTTTTAATTTAAGTCGTAATAGCCACTCAATCCTCATTCCTTCCTTCTTAGCCTAACTATTGTTTCTATAACAACCATGTTCTAAGCCTAACTATTGTTTCTACAACAACCATGTTCTAAAATATTTTTTTACAAAGGGTTGAACATAATTAGTTCTAAGGGGTTATGATGTTGATTAAGTGGACACCTCCCACTAGTTTATCTATTCAATCTTCAAACTTCGTCAATGTATATTCCATAGAGTGTGGGAGATAGTGAATAACCTTGTTTGATTTTAATATTGCTCTCAACATATAATGATAACATCTTTGTATGTTCTGATTTTGATTTAAACACATACTCTTAACGTTTATAAATTAGTATTCTATATTCATTTGATAATACACTCTTCCATTCTAATCCATAATAAAACTCTAAGTACTATATTAAAAACTTTCTTAAAAATATTGCATTGCACACTCTTTAATCTTATCCTTTCAATGAAATATCTAAATATAAAATATTACATTACACACTCTTTAATCTTATCCTTTCAATGAAATATCTAAATATAAAATATTACATTATACACCCTTTAATCTTATCCTTTCAATGAAATATTTAAATATAATCTATTAACTATTTGTTGAATCTTATAGTCTAAAAGATTTTAAACAATAAATTCAACTTTTTTTTCCTCACTTATCAACCAAACTATTGACTCAACATTCTACCATATTTCAAAATAATTTAAAGAGAAGAGGTTGAACATGATATTCTCATATTTCCAAAGGATGGCTAGGTACAAGAAGGTCCACATTTATCTCGGCTTTAATAAAATTTAAAGGACCCTCTTATTGCATTCTTTTATCAAAAAGTCAAAACCAAAAGAAAACAAAGTTCAAGAATATATGTAAAATAAAATGAAAGCTTTTTAATTTTAAGGGAGGTTTTAAAGCACTATCCATATGAAATTTCTTCATGAAAATAAATCCATAAACAAACAAAATAATAGATTGATAGGCAAATGGAAAATTTAAAACTCAGAATTACACCCACTTGTAATATCTTTTTGATGAAAGAAAATAAATTAAAAATAAAGCCTTGAACAGCTATTTAGGGTACCCTACAAGAATATTGACCTTCAACCCCCATTAGGTGGTGGGAACTATCCAGCAAAGCATCTCGGACAAAGCAAATGCCAAATTTCTTGGGTCATATTCACATGCTTCCATAGAGGATGGCACATACGTTGGTTTCTTGCAGATTCATCCCCTGCATATAAAACGGTCATTTACCTTCCATTTCTTGAGCCAAGAATTGAGGCTTTATCCCACGATCAAAGTCACCATCCAATTACGTCGCCTCTATTCTATTATAACATCAGCATTTTGGCTATTTAATGCACATCAACGGGATCAAAGCTTACGAGTTCCCACAGAAGCCTCCATTAAATTGTGAAGTGTCCACAGAAGCCTCCATTGAATTGTTCAACATCCATAGGCGCCTTCATTGAAAATTCAATACCCACAGAAACTTTCATTGAATTGGCAAATACCCAGAGAAGTCCTTATTTGAATCAACGAATACCCTCTTAAGCGTCCATTGAATTGAGCAATACCCACATTAGTCTCCATTGAATTGAGCAATACCCACAGAAGTCTCCATTGAATTAGTCAACACCCAAAATGGGGATCTGTGCAGCTTGTAGCTAAACAGATCTGTAATCAGTTAAAGGAGATCTGAAAATGGCGAATCCTCTGGCCCAGGAGAAGGAAAAGCTTCTGCCTTCGGTCAGGGGATCGAATAACTCCAAGCAATCTGCAAACTCTTCTAGCAGGGTATTCACCATAGGCCTAGTGGGTGCCTGGTATTGCTCAAACATAGGGGTACTGCTACTGAACAAGTACCTGCTCAGCAACTATGGGTTCCGATTCCCTATATTTCTGACCATGTGCCATATGACCGCCTGCTCTTTGCTGAGTTATGTGGGCATAGTGTGGATGAAGATGGTGCCAATGCAGGCAATTAGGTCAAGGGTGCAGTTCATGAAGATCTTTGCACTGAGTGTGATTTTCTGCACATCTGTTGTGGGTGGGAACATCTCGTTGAGGTATCTGCCGGTGTCTTTTAACCAGGCAGTTGGGGCTACCACGCCATTTTTCACTGCAGTCTTTGCATATCTCATGACTGTCAAGAGGGAGGCCTGGCTGACATATCTTACGCTTGTTCCTGTTGTCACAGGGGTCATCATTGCTAGCGGGGTAAGCTGTACTTAACACCTTGTATTTTAAAGCGTGTTTATGTATTTTCAGATGCATAATTATTCATACGTGTCTATCTGTATGTATGAGTACCTACAATTTCATTTGTATAATTGTATGTATATATGCATGTACACGCCTAGAGGGATATTTACTATATTTACTTGATTGTCTTTGTGTATATACGTATGTGTTTGAAATATTATGTCTCTCTGTGTTTGTGTACACACACATAAATATATCACCCTAATTCACACAGTTGTGTTGGTAAAGATACATTTGGCTCTCATTGCCCTGCTTGTGTGGAAGGGGTTTTTCTGTGCACTTAATCTTTATTTGTAGAATTATGTTACTATCTTCAAGAAATATGAAGGGGTGTGTGTGAGCGCCCATCTGCCGTGCGGCAGTGCACACCGACACTTGGATATGTTTATGCATACACAAATACATATAGACATTTACATATCTGTAGATATATAATATGCTTGTATAAATGCATATACACACAAACAGAAATACATGCATATAAAGTAAAGGTTTGTTTTAGGGCATGGTTAGCAGAACGGAATTTCTTTCGATTTTATTTATATATGATTTAAATTTTGTGTCCCCGGATTTGACCTCATGACCAAGCTAGGGAGTAACCTGGACGTTGCCAGTCCCTATACACCAGGAGAACCAGCCTAGCTAATTGGCCTCTTGGGGATATGCAACTTTCCTCATAGAAATAAGGAAACTGTTTGACTTTACCAGTATTATATACATTGTTCAAATTTTGTACCCCTTAAGTTTTGACCTCGTAACAAAGTTCCAGAACGAACTATCCCTTGCCAATCTACCTAAATTATACACACAATCGCACAAATACATTTATGTGTGTTTGCTAGCAGTAATATACCGGCTTCCATGCTCCCTTGCTTATGTAAGTGGAAGGGACTCATCTACTTTGTATCTTTATATTTTTCAAGATAAATGAAGGCTAACTCACATTGTTTGACAAAAGTACACCTATATTGTCGGTTTGCTTTCTTGTTTCAATATATTTGTCTTCTGTTAGGCAATGGGTTTGAACTTTGCATCTACTGTATTGATTTTTGGGTCTGTTGTTAGTTCTTCTATAATGAGTTGGTTAAGAGCATCTTCAACCATTACAAGTGACATTTTTTTGTTTTGTTTTGAAGGGTGAGCCGAGTTTTCATCTGTATGGCTTCATAATGTGCATTTCAGCAACTGCTGCAAGAGCTCTCAAATCCGTGCTCCAAGGGCTTCTGCTATCTTCTGAAGGGTATTGTGCTTATAAAGCCTTTGCTCTTCCATTTTTTACTTAATCCATTTGTAAGCATTTGGTATGATGTGGTTACATTATTTGAAATGATTATCTTTACTAGCATGGTCAAAGGCCTCTGGAGTATTCAAGTAATTAAATTTATAAAGGTAAAAAAGTATCTACTCTATTCTGTTGAATTTTCGCCTCTAGTTTAAACATTCTACCTGAGGGCATCCCCATAAATGTTCTTTTCTTCTTGATGAGTTTAAATGCTGGCATGGTCACGTTTAAAAAGTTTGGAAGAGGATTTTCTACCAGTCAGTTTAACCTGCACATGACAGAAGAGCCAAAGCTTATTTGTCTTTGGTTCGATATAATGCTTTTAGCCTTTTGGTTGAAATATATAAAAGAGAAATGGTTTGTCAGATCTGTTTTCTGTTCAGTTTTGCATGTAGAGCTAAGAAGAATGTAGTGTTTAAAATTACACCTAGACTAGCATTGATTGAGCTAAATGTCTGAATGATTATGGTCTTCAGATATCAGCAAATGAGTTACCTCTGATATAAGTTTTTATTATTGTCCATTGAATAAAATCGTGATACAGTCTTTATGAAGAGTGCAAAGAATTTTAGCTACTGCTGTTTTGGCATCTCACAAGATTAATTACTGAAATTACTAATGTAAAGACGCCGTTTGACAAGTATAAGAATACAAATTAGATTTTTTTTTTGTACAAAAAAAGGTTAGATTTTTTTGTCTAATTAAACAAATAAAACTGCACTTGCACCATGATAGAAGATCAATTTTTGCCTCAAAATTGATCTCAGGATGTACAAATCAACTTTTATTCCTGTGAAGTATTTTGAAATTTGAATAGACGTGCTTTTCAATATGTAAAATTGTCAGTATATCTAATCTCCATGATAGAAGATCAATTTTTGCCTCAAAATTGATCTCAGGATGTACAAATCAACTTTTAATCCTGTGAAGTATTTTGAAATTTGAATAGATGTGCTTTTCAATATGAAAATTTTTCAGTATATCTTATCTCCATGATAGAAGATCAATTTTTGCCTCAAAATTGATCTCAGGATGTACAAATCAACTTTTAATCCTGTGAAGTATTTTGAAATTTGAATAGACGTGCTTTTCAATATTGAAAAGTTTCAGTATATCTTATCTCCATCCATTTGTTGTGATTAAATAACAGGGAGAAGCTAAGCTCCATGAATCTACTTCTTTATATGGCTCCTATTGCAGTAGTAGTTCTGCTACCTGCAACATTATTCATGGAACCTAATGTGCTTGGGATAACCGTAGCACTTGCAAGGCAGGATTCAAAGATAATTTTCTACCTCCTTTTCAATTCGGCCCTAGCTTATTTTGTGAACTTGACCAATTTTTTGGTCACCAAGCACACAAGTGCTTTAACTCTGCAGGTATGTTGAATTCCTTAAGATTAACCTGTTCCCTTTTTATGCTTTAGCCTTTTTCTCTTTGATTAGTATATTCATGTATCCAGTTATCTTCAAAATAAATTTGAGAACTAGTTTCAAGTTACGAGATTTGAAATTTCTGTACATTTTACTTGAAGAAGATGTGTGCTTGATTGGTTTTTATTCAAAGGCAAATTTTTATTTTAATAATATGGAGAAAGCTATGCTTTTGCACATTTTTAGAGAAATTTATTTCATGTGGGTGGTTCCATGACCATCTTATATTTGTATGTCAATATAACCTCCTTTACAATCTGGAGTTTGTGGCCTAATGCTGGTTAGGCCCATACGGGCGGGAGGGGGGGGTGGGCGGGGGGAGGGCGCTGAAGCAACTATTTCTATTTTCAGGACTAATTTTCCCTTTAGATCTAGAGGGTTTTGTTTTTTGAATTTGCCTCTGGTGTAAAGAGTAACCTGGAACTAGGTTATCTTTATCTGTAGGCAAGTGTTGCAAATCAATTTTAGAGGCGGGCAGCAGTTCAAAGATTTAGTCCAATAGCAAATTTAAGATTGAATGAAAGATGCAATTGAGGTTCATTGGAGAGTAGTTTTGAGTTGGTTATTGACTTGTCAGTAAATTACATAGACGTGGTTCCATCTTATATTTGCATGCCAATATAACTTCCTCTATAATCTGTTCTTCATGGCGTAATGCTGGTAAGGCCTATACTGGGGGTTGCAGCAACTATTTTCAGCACTGTTTTTCCTTTAGGTCTAGTAGATTCGGTTGTTTGAACTTGCTTCTGTTGTAAATATTAGCCTGCAACTATTTTATCTTAATCTGTGGACCAGCATTACAAATCAGTTTTAGATGCAGATAGCAGTTCAAAATTTTGATCCAATGGCAAATATAAGCATGAATGAAGATGACATTGGGGTTCATTGGAGGAGTAGTTTGAGTTGGTTATTGACTTGTCAGTATGTTACCATTCTCATTCTTTCTCAAAACTTGATAACTTGGGGTGTAGTTTACTTTGCATTATTGTGCATCACTCTGGCTGTTCTGGAGTAGCTTGCAATGGGACTATTCACTCTTACAGAAAGGTATAATCTGGATTGGGATTATTCTTTCATTAATTTCTTTCAATTTAAAACTCCTATACTTCAAATGATTAAATACTTGTTTGTATTAAACTGCATACAATTTGCACTTACATAATTGCACTTAGAATGCAAGCCAATTTCTTTTGAGGAAGGTGCTTAAATTTCAAAATTAATTTTGAATCATTCTATATTTATTCATCTAATTGAAAGAAGTTACCAAATCTATAAGAGTGGACACACTCTGGATTTTGTGGGTGTCTTCTTCCAGAGATCCCAACATCATATCATCTTCATGCTTAGTTGTCTGAAGAAAAGCTTCAAAGAGTAACATCCTTAATAAGCAATAGGATTTTTTCTGACCTAGTTGAGAATCTCACCTACAGTAGCTTTACCCAGGAAAATCCCATAGTTTACTGTGGCTTGAGGCTGGAGCCATGCCAGTTTGAATGGGCAGGTTGGTTTTTTCACTAACCTGGGCTTGTTTGTGAAATACCTGGGAAAAAATTGCGGGTTATTCAATAACCTACTAATAATTCACAGAATATTGAGTAACCTGTGGTTTTCCTAGTTGTTTCAAAACACCTGTCTCTTTACCTATAAAGCCTGGATTTTTCATTTACACCTCTTTTTTCACATTTTCACTCCACAATCAAACTGTTTCAGGATGCAGGTGAACAGGAGATCAGGGTCATCAGTAAAATTGGACACACATTGAGAATTTGAGAGTAATTGGCAATCTTGAACAGATTTTTTGTCTTTGTTTTGTGTTTGTTTCTCTTTCTACTCTATATTTGTCATGAAATAAACAATATCAGTTGTCCTTTTTTGTTTTTTGTATGAATATTTCAGCACATCTTAATTTGCTGGAGTTTCCACATTTTAAACCTGAGTAATCAAATTCTATTTACACATTCATTTTGCTATGTCAATGCTGTGTAAATGGAATGCTACTATGAATGATCTCACCCTTGATGTGTCATGTATATGTCTATTGATTTTTGCAAATTTTATCAATTTAATACATCCTTCAATCCATAAATTATAAAAGCCTTTCACTAGTGCATTGTGTCTATTTCACCTTTTTGTGCTGTGGTGGGAATGAATTTGACATATTTTAAACTCCCTCCAGGTTATCAAAGCCTAGGATAAAGAGTTTTGTCAATTGGAATGGATCAAGATGAGATTGGACTATGCAGTTACTGGCAATTCTCATCATCCTTCAATCGAAAAATTATAAAAGCCTTTCACCAGTGCATTGCATTTATATCAACTTTTTGCCCTGTGGTGGGAATAAATTTGACACATTCTTAACTCCCTCCAGGTTGTGAAAGCCCAGGGTAAAGAGTTTTTTCAATTGGAATGGATCAAGATGAGATTGGACCATGCAGTTATTGACAATTCACATCATACAAGATGTCATTACATACACAATAGGAATGTCATTACATACACAATAGGAATAATCAATTATTTCATGAACTGAATTGCAAAAAATAAATGTCTCTCTCCCCAAGTCCATAGTTTCCATTAATGATAGAATCACAATGTTCCACAGGAATGCGTCCTGGGAAGTTTGGGTGACTTCCCCAATGTCTAGGAATTCCAGGGGACTTGGGGGGGCTTGGAGGGGACATTCCCTTTTTTCAGGACTAGACAGTCTCCATTTGGTCCATAAAAATAAAATGGGTAAATTTTTAAGGAAAAATATGCAAAAATTAAAAAACCCTTAAAAATTAAAGGGGGGAGGATTGCCATTGCAAATGCAGCTTATTGTATTTACTTTTTAATTTTTCACCTGCTTTTAGCCTTCTAGTTTGTTTAAGTTATTTTAATAGCCATTACCCTACCTTCCCAAAACCTTGTCCTCCTGTCCCTCTATCCCTCCATCCTGAAAAGTCAGAGAAACACTGCAGAATCACAGAAATTTTTATGTGGGTTTGTTCACTGATGTTGATTTAATTCCATCTGCATGTTGACTTATGCCCATCAGATTGCCGGCCTTTTCTGTGTGCAGAGTATTTTCTTTTTCTTATATTTGTGCTCTTATTTTCACAGGAGCATGGAGCAATCAAATAGTTCATTAGCTCCATTTCATCCAACCTTATACCAAACTATAAACTGTCTGCCTGTTCCGAACTTGTCTACTGCCATTCAAGAATTGTTTTCCACTGTTACACATTTTGCCTGCTGACTCATTTGTTTGTGAATAGTGACACATTTCTGGGGAAATAAATTCAAGTATTTTTTATTGTTATTGACTCCTGAGAATTATGATTGGGATAGTCAAGGACTCAGGTTGATCATTTGGTTAAGAAATTATAAATGTTTTCATAGAAAGATTCCACATACACTGAATAAGAGCCAAAGGGGCTACAGTGTCCATTTTTACCTGAATAATTCACCACTGAAGAAAGATTTGTTGATCTAATTTGATAGCACTCTATCCTTGGTCTTGACTCACGAACTGCAGCATTGGACAAATTATCTAATGTAATATGACTCTTGAAAGTAATACATTACTTGTTGTCTTTAATCATTTGTAATGACTATCTGTCTACAATCTTGCCCAGGTGCTTTCTTCCTCGATTATCCATTTGGATTTGAATTAAAATTTTGGTCCATCCTGTTAAACATTTGATGTTATTCATCCCTCATTTTGGCAAATAATAAATATATAGAGATTTAATTTCATATCATATTTTGGACAGTTAATGACTAAAGCAATATCTACTGAACTAACTCACTTGTAAGCTGCAATGTGATAACAAATTGACTGCTTTATGTTGCTTACAATTCATATGACATTAGAATGCAATTTGGTCAAGTAAGCACTCAAAAGTATGTCTGATGAGTGTTCTGTTGATTACAGAATGTTCATACTCAAGAACATAAAATATGATTGTATCCTGCTGTCCTAAATCAGAAATCAGACCTAATCAAACTGAAAGAAGAATGGAAGAAGTAACAAGAACAATCAACAGAGAAAGATGTAGCACTAATGTCAACACTTCGACAACATGCTGATAGCTAATCCCACATTCTAAACCTGCAATACCATCCAATGCAATGTAAAACCTCTATTCCAAGGCCTATATTTATAGGAGATGAACCATTCAGGAAACTAAACCATGGTCTTCCAAAAGAGTCATCCATGTCATGGTGAAGATGACCATCAAATCCAACCACTACCTTTCATGCATGGAAGTGTAACCCTTAATATTGACTAGTCAAACAAGGTGCTCCATTTGGAAGTTGTAACTCCTTTTCCAAGATGTTCTTACACTGCCTGAAATAGACCGTCCAAGATGCTTTTCCTTGGTTCACTATGTAACCTTCATTTTTGTGCCCTCTTACATTTGTCATGATAGAATTGCTAATTGGTATAGTATGTTTTCCAAGGAATCTCATGCATTTTTCCAAGTGTGGTGATCCATTCCATGAGGGGTTGGCAACTACACATTACAAATTATTAAATAAAACATTGCTTGTAGGATTAGAAAGGTGTTTAACATGTAATCCTAACATATTAAAAAATAACGAACTTTTCATTTTTAATAAACATCACTCTTAAATTTTTGCCATTCCACTCTATTTAGTCTAAGTTAAGACTTTGCAGGTCACTTGGTTTGCGATATTTTTGTCTGCCTCAGCATGCCTTATACAGTGTCATTAACCAAGCTGTTTTGTTCATATTGGGTTCATCCTGCATTCTTCGTCTTTTGTGAGTTCACTTTTGTGCTGAGTTCTTTATGTCGCCAGTTTGCTAATATAATTTCCTGGTTTGCTTCTTAATACGTCTATTTGGTGCTTCCTATGTGTTACACCTATCCTGGCTTTAGTCTGTTTGTCTTATGCCATTCGTTGTATTGGTATTATAATAGGAGCTATAGCAAATTTATATGTAGCAGTTGTTTAAGATAATTAGAATTATATTATGTGATCAATTGGTTACTAGCTGGCCTGACCTTTTAGAAGAGTTCAGGTGTACTCATGCTAGGAGCATTTATTTACACCAGTATTGGTTGTTGCTATCCCTCCAAGGCCTAGTTTACCTGATATGCCTTGTTAGTTTTGTTACTTAAAGATTTTAGAATAACAGATTAGTAATAATTATACATATATGTAGTTTCTAGAAAATATCAGATTCGTTATTCCTTCTCTGCAAAGCATAAAAATGGTAGTATTTAGACAATATCAGACTTTCTCTCGCTGACATACAAATGGTTTAAGCAATATAAAACACAGTAGTGATAGGATAATAGATGAAAAGTATTGCAAGCTCGAGCATGAAAGAGATGCATACATGATGCTACTATTGTAAGGCCCCTAAGAATGATTTCACAAAATTCACTTACCAACAATAATTACATGAATATCACCTCGTACAGGAACTTTGTTTTCATCCATAAGATGCTTTTGCACACCTCCAAATAGTGCCAGAGTTAATCCCGCTTTACCAAAAAAGAAGCAAAATGTTTAGGTATTGAAATACTGAAATTGAATTATGTGATTATGATTTCAAAATCAGGAAATTCTGACTTAAATTTCAATTAAAATTAAGAATAGCCAACCCAGAAACATTACCAAGCAAAGATGAAGCATCCAAAATGTATCAATTTACTTATCGTTGTGACTTATGACAGAA
Organism: Sequoiadendron giganteum; assembly: GCA_007115665.2. Classification (NCBI taxonomy): domain Eukaryota; kingdom Viridiplantae; phylum Streptophyta; class Pinopsida; order Cupressales; family Cupressaceae; genus Sequoiadendron; species Sequoiadendron giganteum. The sequence continues at coordinate 59,884,063 of CM021102.1, forward strand.
TTCATTAATAAAACTACCATACTACTTCGTAAGCTGCATTACTTGAGCATGAAATAAGAAAAGAGCTTTCCTATTCCTTTTTCTTTCCATTTCATTTGAAATTGATGTTTTAGTAGTGCATAGTTCTTAGGAAACCCCATCATAGGAATGTGGACCATGTACCCATCCCTGTACCCACATTTTTGATGACTACATTTATATACAATATAGCTGTCTCCTTATTAATTTGTTCGTGTAGCCTAAATTGAATGGCGTCCCTTACTCCATACTGATACTGGTACCCATGTCTCCTGGTAATTATGTGTTTCACACAGTTTCTGATTATTAGCCTTTTTAAAAGTTCAAATTTTTTGTTTGCATTTTGACAAGTGTTTCAGGCAATTTTACAAACTCTAATGCTACATTGTGTTATCTATATTATGTTCCAAATTAGGCATCAAATTGTCTTTAAAAAGGAAATAAAATAGTGTATTCTGTTGGTATCATTTAGCTCTTATATCAATGTATGGTATCTGAAGCTGTTGAAGATTGCTGGATTATATGATTGAATAATGTTCTACATCAAAGACTTTATTTAGTTTGGAATGTAAAAAGTTTGTAAAATTATGCCAATTTCTCTTACAGGTACTAGGCAATGCAAAGGGAGCAGTGGCAGTAGTTGTCTCTATCTTGCTCTTCAGGAATCCTGTATCTTTTATAGGGATGCTTGGTTACACCCTTACAGTAATTGGGGTACTTCTTTACAGTGAAGCAAAACGGAGATTCAAATGATGTTGAATTTAAAAATGGAGGGAGTTCTTATGTGGGCTCAGCAGGTGCTGGAATATGCTTCCTTTGGAGGAAGTGTCATCTGCCCTCCAAAATTGAACAAGGGATGCATTGTATACTGTAATTTTTCATTGGAAGCCAGAAAAAGATCTGATTTGAATTTATGGGAGGCCAAAAGGAAATATGAAGAAGTAGGAGCTGCTTTTTGGTCTATATGAGCTGCCTTTTTGCCATATGATCTGACAGGAAAATGTCATTTCATTTCTTTATTCTTTTTGAAGTCAACATATTTCAGTTGGCAATTCACATCTGTCATTTTTCCATTTAGTTAATGAAAAACATTCTTGTGTTGTTTCTATATTGACAGTGCTTCTATCCATGGTGTCTTTCCGTTTAATTCGCCTAAGAGAAGAACTTCAATCTGTCAACTCTGGTGTTTCTATTTTCTATTCTTTTTACACCAAATAGAAGGGAATTTTAAGGTTACGGGGTACTGCTTATTGATAGTACATACGGAAAAGACAACTCTGAGAATGGTCTTATCACTAATAGGGAAAAGTTAAACGGGCAACTATGAAGTTGTTTTAGACAGATTTTTATTTTCAAAGCTAAAAAAAATATATGAAGTTGAATTTCAACCATATAAAAGTGGGATGCATTTGCAATATGCTTGAGAGCATGAAATTAGATTATCGCCTACTTGATGGCAGGTCACCCCTTCTTGATTTTGTCATAGTACATACGGAAAAGACAACTTTGAGAATGGTATTATCACTACTAGGGAAAAGTTAAAAGTGCAACTATGCGCCTAAGATTTCTGGAAGTTGTTTTAGACAGATTTTTATTTTCGAAGTAAAAAAAAAAATATGAGGTTGAATTTCAACTATATAAAAGTGGGATGCATTTGCAATATGCTTGAGAGCATGAAATTAGATTGCCTACTTGATGGCAGGTCACCCCTTCTTGCTTTTGTCATAGTTCACTGATATCCTGAATAAAGGTCATTCATCTTTCAGATTGTTAGACTGAAACTCATGTGTGAATGGGCATTTGTAGAGTCTGCTATTTCAGCATCTGGAAGTTTGGAACCATGGAGTGTGAATGAGCAATCTTTTCAAGGGTTATACTTGTTCTAGATCTTTTAGTACATGGTTTTTGGGCAGTGTAAATGCTTTTAGCAGACCCCTACAAAGTAAGTCTGTGTCTTATGAATGCTTGTTTATTGCAGGTCACAGTCACATGTCTAACTGACAATATGTTTGACGTTCCAAATGATAAGAGTGAATACTGAGATTTAATGCAACAACACTGTAGAGTTTGAAAGCAAATTAAATTCAAATTGATCATCAAGATTGATTGTGATCTTTGGGAGCAGTTTGAATTTAGTGAATAGTGGATTTGTCTGTTTCTTCCATCTTTATTTAGAAGCAAATAACACGGAAGTGCTATTCTTCCATAGAAGTTGAGATATGGGATAGATAACTTTCATAAGCCAACTATTAGGTGATGTGGAAAATGAAATTGAACTGACCAGAAACTACTGACCACAGGAATGCAAGAAGATTGTAAAACTGCCCTCTTCTGTCCGAGGATGGATTTAAATAACGTAGTTAGTTAATGTGAAGAACTTTTTTTGTGAGTTTCAGTGTGTTAACAAAAAAAATGTTCTTATGATGCAACTTCCATGCGCTAGGAAAAAAAAACTTGCACACATAGAGAGGAGCTCAGAATTTCAACATTTACTGAAATCTTATAGTGCGAAGTTCACAACTTGGAACAAGTACAACCACCAAGAGAAACAAACATGCACAGCATTATGTCTCCTTTAATAAAATTAATCTATAAAAGATAAATTTATTGGCAGAAAGAAAGTGCTGCAGAATGGTACCATAATGATCTGGGGCCCAAGGGTTTAAATAGCTGAAACACTCTCCAAATAAGAATCTGGTTGAGTTAAGGTGCATGTAGAAGCTCATGAGATAGAATAGAGAAATGACAGATAAATATAGGGGAGAGGACCCAGTACTTGAGCATGTTCTAATAATAGTTATAGCATTTGCTAATTTAATGTCTAATACTTTTAACAATATTGGACCAACAGTTGCGACTTTAAAGTTGTTAGTGTTGATGAGGACTACCCATAATTGAATGAACTGCATTCCTTAGATCTAAAAAACAACAAATCACGTGATGCCACATCAGCGCACGAATAAAACATGATTTAGTGCACAACTATCCGTCTCACCTTTTTTGGGCCTTTTTGGACACTTTGACAAAAAGCATGCTGATGTGGTATCATATTTGATGATGTGGGCCTGAAACCATAAGCAGGGAACTTGCCAAGTAAGCTGCTGTAAAAATTTGCGAGTGATTTGAAGTTTCCACGTAGGATTTTGAGAAACCCTAAGTTAGGGTGCTTAACTATTGAGTCCTCTCCCCTAGAATTGAAACAGTAAATGCATTTTTATTTAGCTACTCATTCTGTACATAGCACACCCTTGAGAAAAGTGTATGGCTGTTTATCTTTTAATCTAGATGCTATTTTCTATCTATCAATCTATTTGCTAAGCTACATATATGTACATGTATAATTTACATAGATTCATCTTGTGAAGGTTGAGAAGAGTATCGAAGTTGAACAGGCTATGGAAGTTGAATTGTTCCACAAGTGACTCACTATATCTTGATAGTTGGGTCGTATGGCATTGATTTGTTGGCTGATCAGATGATGTGCTGGTGGATAACTTGGCATAGTACAAACCTCAAGGGTGCCATAGGGATTGCCGCAAGCCATAGGGATGCCACTTGGGTCACTTCTGCAATTGCACCATTTGATGACCTTAGAGTAATGCTTAGAATAATGTGATAAGAATTTCCATGAACTATGCCTTGTGGTTTGGCTTGGAAATGTATTGGATCCTTCAAATGCCATGGTAGAAATTGCAGTGTTCGGATAAGTATGATTATTATAGGTGCGGTCCTGTGCAAAGTGCTTTGTGCTACTATTGGAGTGTGCAACATTTGTTGGAGAGTGTTGGATGGTCGTTTTCTTGTGAGCATTTGGGAGGTGCTTAGGGGTACCACAAACTTGGGAAGTATCTCTATAGTTACCACAAGCCATGAGGTTGGCATGAGTGCTACCACATGTATCACTGTTGGTAGATCCTCTTGGATCAATCAACCCTCCTTGTAAATCAATAGTCTTGATTGCATTGAGTCTAGGAAGTAGGTGCAAAGTCTTGACTTCTAGTTATTACTTGGTGAACTATTTGGCTTGTTATGGGAGTAGACTCTTTATGACAACTTTGTATACAAGTATAGAGTAGTTCTTGGTGTGCATGGTTTCTAAAAATTGATTTCATTTTGATGCCACAAATTGGTTTGAAGTTGGAAGTGTGGGGGTTGCTTGTGTAGTGGCTAAACTACTAGGATTTGTGTCAATGATTCCTTCTAAGGGCTTGATTCCATCATCTTCTATTTTGGTTATGTAAGCAAAGTCTCTTGAGCATGGCACTCAACATTGGAGTGATTGTTGCTTTTGTCAAAGAGTCTACATGGCTTAGACAATTTGAATTTGTAAGTATTGGTGTAGAGATGATTTTCTGATTGTTTTAGAACATTGGAATGTTTAGGCTTACTTGAAACTTGGTTGGGGGGAGAGGGGTGGGGGGGTGGCGGTGGTGTTGAGTTAATGGTGAAGTTGATGGAACCACCCTTTCAAGGAGTTCTATGAAATAATTGACTAGAGATCTCAATTGGTTCATGAGTGCTTTTGTGTTTGCATTCTTGCTTGCTTAAATATCTCCTTGTGTTGATCTGGCCATCTTGACATGAGTTGGCAAGTAGTTTGATGTTGAGGCTGAAATACTTTAACCATGCCCTTTAGCTTATGCAAGATTTAGAGAAATTGCTTTGATAAACTATTTTTTATTATTGCTGAATTGATACTCCTGTTGAGTTAATGGTGAAGTTGATGGAACCACCCTTTCAAGGAGTTCTATGAAATGATTGTCTAGAGATCTCAATTGGCTCATGAGTGCTTTTGTGTTTGCATTCTTGCTTGTTTAAATATCTTCTTGTGTTGATCTGGCCATCTTGACATGAGTTGGCAAGTAGTTTGATGTTGAGGCTCAAATACTTTAACCATGCCCTTTAGCTTATGCAAGATTTAGAGAAATTGCTTTGATAAACTATTTTTTATTATTGCTAAATTGATACTCCTGTTGTGGATGCTTGCAAGGGATGTGGATCTTTATACTCTACATTTGGAAGAGGTGTGTGTTTGCCCTAGTTGCTTCCTTAAGGGACATGTGTAAACTCCTTGTCAAGAGTGAATTGTAGAAAGATGCATAGGTGAAGAACACAACAAATTCAAAAAATGTTTATTAGTGTGGTTGTGGATCACATGATGTACTAAATTTTGATACCATTGATCTAGAGTCCACAAGTTTCATCTTGGTGGACAACTCTCTAGATGAGAATCTAGTCAAGTTAGTTATGTGGAAGCTTATGGGATAGAGTAAAGAAGAGACATAGAGAGATATAGGATTGAAATAATGAATGCATTTTATTTAGCTTTTCATTCTACACATTGCATACTCATGAGAAAGGTGAATGCTTATCTTATAGTCTAGTTGCTATTTTCAACCTATTTGCTAAGCTACATATACTCATATAATTTACATAAATTCATGTTGTGGAGGTTGAGTCATGTATGGAAGTTGAAGCTTTCCATGTGTGACTATTTCTCTCAATGGTTGAGTTGTGTGGCATTGAATTGTTGGTTGATCACGTGATGTGTTGGTAGATGACTTGACATATTGCAAACCTTAAGGGTGACAGCTAGATCACTACAAGCCTCAATGTTGCCCCTTAGGTCATTGTGGCAATTGCACTACTTGATAACCTCAATGTGATGCCTAGAATGATGCAATAAGATTTTCTGTGAATGGGACCTTATGGTTTGGCTTGGAGGTGTACTCAACCCTTTTGAAGCCATGGTAGAAACCATAGTGTTTGGATGAAGTATGGTTAGTGTAGGTGTGTTTGATTCTATGTATAATGCTTCGTGCCAATATTAGAGTGTTGAATGGTCTATATGGTCCCATGAGCATCTAGGAGGTGCTTAAGTGTACCACAACCTTGGGAAATATCCCTATAATGACCACAAGTCATTAAGATCACTTGAGTGTTATTGTAGGTAACTCTATTGGTAGATCCTTTTGGATCACTTGAGGACAAAAACAAAGGGCTCTATAAGGAAGCTAATCATGCTATTTTGGATAGTTTGATTGAGGAATATTGGAAACTACTTACACCTTAAATAAGATAGTGATGGACATAAAAGAAATGCAATAATTTTACCCATATCCAAGCAATTCCACTTGTTATTAACCTTTCTAGTCATCGAAGAAAAGTATTTGGGCACTAAAGATGTGTTGCATACATGCTTCTTAGAGATATTTTGCAAAGTCTAGAAAGTGGATGTCTATTTTCTTTGGTATTGACACAAGGCTACCAATTTCTTTGGATCTATAGCTTGTAGGTTTGGCTTTGCCCTCTAGATGATATACTAAGTTGCTAGTTCAAGTATAGGGTTGTGGTATTTGTTTGTTGATATGATGGTTTTTTTCTTGGGTTCAATATGGTTGGGTGCATAAATTTGTAGGACTTGAAGATTGCTTGCAACATCATGATTTGTCACAAACATCAGGATCTCCTAACTTGGTACACATTTCTTTCATCCACTCTATCTCCGTGCCTATTTTTTGCATCACCAAGTAGAGGGAGTGTGTTGGGTCCCAAAATCTGTTGTTCCACTTCTTAGAACCAAATCTCACTCACAAGGCCAAGGTTGTCATCATGCAAGTGAAATCGGCTCATCAATAGACCATGGAGGGGTTGAAGGCCAACTCAATGAGAGTGGGTTATCTCTCATATGCTTTGAGCTTAGCTTAGACTCAAGAGGGTGTTCATAGGGGTATACCTTAATAGGTATTAAACTCACAAAATATATGATCAACAAATAGCTGCAACAAAATCCAGCTACATTCTTAACCCCAAACACTATCACTAGGTTTAAGAAAAATTGGTTGCATATAAACCTTATATAGCCAATAATGTTGTGCAAGCATAACCTTCATAAAGTTGATTCATTTTATAGCTTTCTTAATGACAAACCCTAGTTATATTACAAGGTTATGATAACACAAAAGGACTTACTAATAGACTACTGGTTAATGATTTATTTGTTTTGAGTGATTGAGATTGGTCAGGGGGACTAGAGATCAGTGCCTTATCCTTTGGGCTATAGAGTCGCACATAATAGGAAAAAACAATGAAAGGAAACATATAAGAGTCGATCTAGGCACATATGACATCAAATTACAAGCATTACACATAGAGCATACTTAGTAATCCAAATCGAAGTGCATGAATCCATATGCAATACACAAACGATTATTACAATTCTTGTAATATTTTAGAATGCTGTCACATTATCAAGTGTTCATTACATTCATGTCAATGAGTGTGACAAGAGAACACCTTTACAAAATAGTAAACAGTTCTTTGAAGAAATACAAACATGGAGACAACCTTTGCAAAATACTAATACATTTATCCTTTGTATGCCTCATGGATGCATTTCCCTTCTCCAACTGGATAGTGTGGTTGAAACTTGAGACAAATTCCTACACATGTGTAGCCTCTGGTCACCACTAGAAGAACCAACCTCTATTGAAATGACCCAAAAATCATGCTATAACATCGACAAGATGCCAAATGCTGCACTATAGCACACTTAAAATTCGTGGTTGAGGATGATTCTTGCCCAAAATGGGCACTCCAAATTGGAGGAGGTTAGCACTTACTTTTGGTAGCTGGGTGAAACAACACCATCAATATGAGTTGGTGGAGTGGGTTGAGAAGCGTGCTGATTTCCACTTGGATCCACAATAAAATGTATTAAAAATCTCCTCACCTTTGTGGATATCTGAGTTGCATCAAGATCATGTAGAATTTTGGCATGCATCTAGATATACAATGCTATGCTAATGTTGATATATCTTGATGTCCTTGATACCTTTACAACACTTAGGAAGACTGCAAAACAAAGACTTTAAAAACCATCAACGTTTTTAACAGGATTAAAACTTTTCAGAGGTTCTCAAGGTTCCTAGAACACTCAGAACCTTTGACCATTTTCATTTGATTTCTTAACTTCCTTTTGTCAACGATTCCAACCATATCAGGAACCACCACTTAAGCTTGGTCATTCATCCCCTTTGTCAACGATTTCAACCCCATCAAGAACTGTTGGGACTTTCACTAGGAACCAAAACTTGTCAGAGGTTCCTAGGGTTTTGGAACACTCATAACCTTTGACCTTTTCCTGAAGAGGGGAAAAACTCCGACTTGCCATAACTTTTTCAAATATTTTGCTCAATCTCCTTCAAATTTGAAATGGAGATACCTATTTGGATGTTCAATAAGGTGGGGAACTCAGACAAACCCCATACTTAGCCCATTTTTGGATTTTTTGAGTTTGAGTAACTGACTAAGGACATGGAGGGGAACACACATCTAAGAGCACACTTTGACATGATGACCCCTATAGGATTTCTCATATCGGTTATTAATAAAGGGATTGTACTTTATAGGCATACACAAAGGAAGGGGCTCAAGCCAAAAAGGGGCAACATGCTAGTTAGTCCCAACAAAGTGGATGACATGGAACCTTAACAATGATTTCATAGAAGACTATGTATCTCACAACACATAAGAAAGTTAGGTTCTACACATCTATTTTGAGAAAAAAACAAAAAATTGCAGAATATTTAATGAATACTTATTAATCCATAAATAAAATTGAACATTCCCTTCACTATTATGAACAAACATTATGCAAAATCTTTGCAAAGTTTTTACAACCTTCTGGTTGACAAACTGATCATATATATATATATATACACAATATTGATGGATACACTCAATTTAAAATTCATTCTTCATGGATCAGAGTGAATTCATTACAAGATTGGAATAAACCCAACCCATCAAATTATAAAATGGTATCTTCTCCATTTTTGAAACAAGAACCCTAGAAGTATTTTCGGTTCTCTATTCTTCTCTAATTGATTTATCCTGCCTTGTAAAATGGAAATGAATCTATATATAGCCTTTTGCAGTTCGCCCAAAAAGAGAAATGTGTAGTCTTGCAAAAGGGCCATGAAAATCTATGGTTCCTTGCAATTATAGGTGGTGACCATATTTGAATGACAAGGATTTCAATCATTTCGACACTTTAAAACATGCCCAATCATGTACTTATTGTCCTAGTGGAGTATGGGAGTTCATCTCCTATTTATAGGCATCACTTCAGGCATTAGTTCTACTTAGAAAGGAAATGTGGGTTGGTGGAAAAGTTAATGCAATAAGGTGGGTGAGTTAAGGTTGGTGCTCAAAACCCTTTTAAAATCACATTTTAAATGATAAAAGTTGCCATAAGTATTTCCATCATCCTACACATTTTGACACTATGAGTGCCTCTCGACAATATGGAAAATGTTTATAACTCAAACAAGATCACCAATGAATGCTACAAGATTCCCCTCGCCCTTTGGCTTTTCCTCCTCGCATGTTAGCATTTTGATGAAACATCAGAGTCCATCGATACTTGGAATTAGTGCTTGAATCATTATTGACAACCATAGGTGGTTTGAAAACCATCTCAAATATCTACCAAATGAAATTCTTGTGTAAGGCCCACATAATTGCTAACTCATCTATCTCTACCAATGACAAATGTAGATACCCGAAATCGTCCTAGTTTGGGAGTAACACCTTTTTACTAATTTTCACCTTTTCTCCTAATTATTAAATAATACCTTATTATTTAATTATCATCAAATATCATATTCTGCTATTAATTGACTTTACATTATTTGATTAATTCATTCTAATTCACCCTTTCTGACTAATTAAATAAATCCTATTCATTTAATTATGTCCTAATTATCATTAATCTTCTCGATTAATTAAATAAACCTTATTTATTTAATTATGTCACTAATTACACTTATTCTTCAATTTTAATTAAATAATTATCATTAATTGTTTAATTAAATTTTCAACACCCTTCTTAAATTAAATAATTGCTATTAATTATTTAACTAAACCACTTTCCCACTTATAGATTAAATAATTAAACTAATTATTTAATTCCCCTATTTCACCTCCAACATTATCCATTAATAAATAAACATTTCCCTATTTCACCTCCGACATTTATTTATTAATTCAATCTTTACTTGCACATTCCTCCAATGATTAATTAATCAATTAATTATCTTCTCAAACTTTGACTAACCAATTAAATCTATTGACAAATAAATCAATCCCATTGATTAATCAATCAATTCCCACTAATTAACTAATCAATTCCCTTGATTAAATCAATCAAGCCAATTAACTCTCCAATCTATTTCCTCTCAACAAACCTCAACTGTTGATCTTCATCTTTCATCTTTGAATCTAGATCGTTCATTTGAAACAAACGTTTGTATAAAAGCAAGCCTTCATAGCATGTTGATGGCTAACCACAAACCTTGAAACTTTGACGTTTGCATCATTGCGATCATTTCACACATACTTGAAGCTTAAAGCGAAAGAATAACATAATCATTTTTGAGAGCAAAAGCATACAAAGAAGGAACAATGAAAATAATCCATGACAATACGGTAAAGGTGAAGGTATCATTTGTTTGAATATGGTTTTATTCCTTATTGCATGTATTTCGTGATTAAATTGGATCTTATTGAGTATTAGGATTGCAAATTGTGGTTGTTTGCATTGATTCCTCTTATCTCTAATGATTGAATGGTTGATTTTTTGATTTACATTTTGGTGAACTTGACATGACATTTGATGGTTGCAACACATGCCATTACCTTTGATAGATCTAGATGCACCTGCTCCTGTAGAGAGCCTTGGTAGAGGTTCGTGTGGGATATTTTAGGGGAGAGGCCAGGGGAGAGGAGGTGATTAGGGTCGAGGTGGAGATGGTGGAAGAGGAGACAGGGGTAGGACTGATAGAGGTTGAGCAGACCAAGGTTAAGGAGATAGAGGTGGGCTTCCACCTTGTATTTCGAGACGGTTACCTCCCATCTGTGAGGAGGAAGAGAAAGAGGTGGAGGCTCAACAAGAGGTGAGAGTGGAGGAGGTCAGGATGGAGGCTAGGGGGCGATGATGAGATGGAGGGTGATTGTCCTGAGGGGAGGGGGGTGGCTTGTCCTCTTTGTGTCCTGATCTAGAAGGTCCAATAACATCTCGATGTGCATGAGAGATGGTTGATCATAGGGAGATGTCCTCCTCTACTGTGATACCCCACCACTGCTCTATGATTGGAAAGAGTGTGACCTACTCTGTGATTGACTCTGGAAGCTAGGTGCTTGCTCAACTGCTAGCATTGCACCCTCATACAAATCTCTATAATACTGACCCTCCCTGTTGGACCGATATAATGCCTATGCTAAATATGCTATCGATCCACTGGCAGAATAAATAAAATCAATGGATCCTTGCTTGACCCTCTGTGCATGAATGACTACCATATCACGCTCAATAGTCAACTAAGCTACTTGACCCTGAAGAGCTAACATCTGTGTAACCTAGGCTTGTAATGCCTGCACTTGTGCCTGTAGCACCTAGATTTGTGCCTATGCATCTTGTGGCCTCTCCTTTGCATCCTCCTCCATGATATCATGGATCACCTCTCTAATGGGCACACCCTACCACCCCTCCACATCGATCGCTACCTCACATACAACCTCCACCTCCATCTCATCATCTCCCCCAACCTCCTCCATCCTAACCTCCCCCACTCTCACCTCTTGTTGAGCTTCCACCTCATGCTCTCCCTCCTCATGAATGGGAGGTAACCATCTCAGAATATGAGGTGGAAGCCCACATCTATCTCCTTGATCTATGTATGCTTTTTCTCTATCAGCCCTACCGGGGCTATCTCCTCTCCCATCATCTCCATCCCATCCTCCACCACCCCCATCATCACCACCATCCCCCTGTCCACCACCTCAACCCTAATCACCTCCTCTTCCCCAACCTCTCCCCCGAAATCTCCCAAATGAACCTCCAAGCCTTTCCATAGGAGCATGCATATCTGGATTTGTCAAAGGTAATGGCTTGTGCTACAACCACTAGGCGTCATACTCCACTGTGGTCCTTGCATTTGTCAAATCCACATGGGCACCCCATTGAATCGACTACAACTGATATATCTCCTGCATGACAACCTATACATTGATCATAGGTCCCCACTAAGGAACCTCCTGAGAAGACCACACAAACTCTGTGATACCCACATGCACACCTTGTCTCTCCCTAAACTGTTGGAGAGCTTACTTTGGTAGATGTCGCTCAATAATGTGTTAAGTCAAAACTATTCGACCGATCAAATATCAAGTCTATTAGTAATATGGAAAATTCTCACCATTGTCCTCCTAGGGAGCACATTGACGATATGGTCTCCAAGTGAAAGAATAAATATGGTCTATAACATGATACCAATAACCAACATCACCAACCTATATCTATGTCACTGCACTTCCATACAAATATACATATGGAAGCCCTCGCGGCAGGTCCCTCTCAACTGGTGGTCTGACAACAACAATATACTCCCAAGCCCAGACCATGAGTAGAGTAGTACCACAACTGATAGACTAAGCCTCTCTATAAGCTACATCATGTAATTGGAAGTATAACATGGCTAACAAGCAAGGTCCCTAGGTGTACACTATGGAATCCTCCATCATACCTACGAGAATCTCATCCCATCTAACTATAGAACAAGACAACTGAGAGGGGGGGTGAATCAGTTGTAGCAATTTTAACATTTAAAACTTTCACTAGAAGTTAGATCAATAAGCATTCACAAAATCTTTACTTTGCTAGTGTGATTAATCACTAAGTGCAAAAAAATAAACTGAAAAAAACAAAACCATACACACAATAACACTAGATTTATGTGGAAAACCTAATGAAGAAAAAACCACGGTGAGGATTAGCTCACAATATAAAGAATTCCAAAATCGAATACAAAGGCTCACTAGCAAGACATGCCACACTGTCCAACAAGGGCTCACTGCCACAAATTACAAAGAAGATAGAAGATGATTGTTACAAAGAGAAACACTTCTCATTGTAATGGAGATTCCACCAAAATTCACTCACACTTGTAGACATGCTGGAAAGATAGAGTACACCTTCAACTCACTACCTTTAGGAACTCAACACTTGAATTTCACACTGATCTTCTCAAACTCTCATCTTACACACTATCTCACATCTATCTCACATCTATCTCTTGTCTATCTTTTTCTATATTGTCTTTCATTTTCTATATTGTCTTTCATCAACATCTCAACTTGTACTTATACCGTCTTCAACCTTGAAACCCATCCAAGGTCGGCCATACACCATTTGTATTTACAAATTTAAATTAGGTTGGCGCCAAAACATTCTACGATGGAATTAGAATGAGGGCGACCCAAACATATACTTAATGAGGACCTAAATAAGTTCCAACATGCCTCAACATACTTCCATGAACTTCGTAAGTAGTGTTTAAACAAGGTTAGCCAATACCAGTGTAAAACATAAAAAGTTAGGCACACACATCCTTAACTCGATCCAATCCATCCAGACAACAAATTTCACTTGAACATGACATCATCAACTTACTCTCAAAACCGCAAGTCATAAAGCCAAAATATAGAGAAATCCGGAGCAACTACATTTCTCTCGGACCACAACCACACACACCGAAATGCATAGTTCACATACTGGTGAAGAAATATCATATTGTACAACAATCCAAAAACCAAAACTTTGGATATAACAACTACCAACAACCATGAACAATACCTTAGATTCACACAAGCATAGAAGCAATACAGTGCATATCTCAGAGCATACACTAAATACCTATAGGCCTTCTTTATTACAATTTTCTCAATATCCTCAACATATCCAATCAATAACCAACTTCCATGATATAGTTGGCATTAATGAAAATATTAACCAGTTGAAATCAATGACAACACCTTCATACTTACAACAATCTCCCCCTTTGCCATCGATGGCAACACATTATGTTAAAAACCATCAAAGACAACACAACATTTCTGAACATACTTCCTCATGATTTATTTCTTTTACTTTCTCTCCCCCTATAGAGATAATTTTTTCACATGATTCTTTCTCCCCCTTTGACATCAATGACAAAGGAAAAAATATATTTTACATTTTTCTCCCCCTTTGACATTAAGAACACTACCACTACTGAATACTCCCCCTTAGGAGTAAACCCAATCAACTCCACAAAGACAACACAAGAAACTACCTACTCCTCCTAAGAGGTAGCCACCAACATCAGTCCAGAAAGAAGATAGATCCATAGATCCACCAGATTGATGCATCTCCATATGCACCTAGTTCAAGAAAGGAGGGCAATAACCCTTAACTTCTCCTATAGATACTCAAAAGTATCTTTAGGAAGAGCCTTAGTAAATATGTCTGGATTTTGATCCTTTGTAGGTACATACTCAAGTTTTACTTCATTCTCGAAGACCTTTTCTCTCAAAAAGTGATACCTTATTGATATATGCTTTGTCTTTGAGTGCATCATTGGATTCTTTGAAATGTTAATTGCACTTGTATTATCATAGAAAATAGAGATGGGATCATCATACATTACTTTGATATCCTTCAAAGTCTATCTCATCCACAAAACTTGTGTGTAGCAGGATGCTACAACAATATACTCAGCCTCTGTAGTGGATAAGGAAACTAGATCTTTCTTTTTTCTTAATCATGACACCAATATGCAAACAAGAAAGAATGCACCACCACTTGCACTTTTTTTTGTCATCAACACATCCTGCCCAATCTGCATCTGTATAAGCACTTAATGTAAAATCAATATCCCTAGGATACCATAAGCCATAATCCAGAGTTTCATTCACATATCTAAATATCCTCTTAATAGATACATGTGTTTCTTTAAGATTCTCTTGAAATCTAGCCACAAGACAAACTACATGCATGATATTCGGTCTGGTAGCAGTTAAATATAATAGTCCTCCAATCATAGATCTATATTTTCTCTTATCAGCCTTAGGTGAATCAACATCTTTACTCAATTTGCAGCCAGTCACCATAGGAGTGCATACCGGTTTGGAACCATCCATCCCAAACTTCTTCAACATTTCTTTTACATATTTTGATTGTGAAATAAAAATCCCCTTTTCTGTTTGATTGATTTGTAGCTCAAGAAAGAAATTCATCTCACCAAACGTAGACATCTAAAACTCTTTTTGCAGTTCTTCAACAAACATTTTTCACATTGTTTCATTTCCTCCAAAGATAATATCATCAACATATACAACTACTATCAAGATTTTGTCATTTTCAATTTAGAAATAAAGATTGCTATCTGTAGTACCTTTACTAAAACCTTGTTGAATCAAATATTTTTCCAAGCTTGCATACCAAGCTCTAGGAGCTTGCTTCAATCCATATAAATTCTTCTTTAATTTGTAGACCATATTCGATTGATCTGACAACTAAAATCCTTTTGGTTGTTCCATGTAGACTTCTTTTTCCAACTCACCATTCAGAAATGCTGACTTCACATCCATTTGGTAAACTTTAAAGTCCTTATGAGCAACAATTTCCAATTTTTTTTTGATAGCTTCCATCCTAGCCACGGGAGAAAAAGTCTCCTAAAAGTCCATACCTTCTACTTGTGAGTAACCCTTACACACAAGCCTTGCTTTATTTCTAACCACTTCTCCATTCTCATTCAACTTGTTTCTGAACACCCATTTTGATCCAATTATATTTTTATCTGTCGGTTTAGGAACCAATTCCCAAGTTTGATTTTTCTCAATCTACATAAGTTCTTCCATTGCTCTCATCCAATGCTCATCTTTACAAGCTTTACTTACTATCTTAGGTTCAACTATAGAAAGTAAACACAAATTTATTTCAGCAGCAGTAGTAGCTCTACTTCTTGTCAATACTCCTTTTCTCTTGTCTCCAATAATTTGTTCTTTAGAATGATTATTTTGCACATATTTAGGTGTCTTTAGAGACACCACTAGAGCTTCTTCTTCTTCATTCTACTTTGCTTGTTATTCAACAACTTCTACTTCTCTACAATCAGGTTCATTTGATACATATCCATTAACTTCAATTGAATTCTTTAATTCTTCATCAACCTTAACATTTGTGCTTTCTACAACCTTTCTCAGTATTTTATTAAAACAATTGTAAGCTTTGCTTCTAGTAGAGTATCCAGGGAAAATAACCTCATCACATCTAGCATCAAACTTTCCTAAATTTTATTCATCTCTTTTGATATAACATTTGCTTCCAAATACCTTCAAATACTTGATAGTAGGAATCCTTCCACACCATAGTTCATAGGGAGTCTTAGTGCTATTAGCTTTTGCTTGAACTCGGTTGAATACATAAACAATAGTGTGAATTGCTTCTCTCTAGTAAAATTTTGGTAGACCTGCTTTTGTTATCATTGATCTAGCAACTTCTAGAATTGTCCCGTTCTTTCTTTCAACAACTCCATTCTGCTGGGGAGTTCTAGGAGCATACAAATGTCTTCTTATTCCATGCGCTTCACAAAATATGTTAAACTTATTGGAGGTGAATTTACCACCACTGTCAAACCTCAAACATTTAATTTTCAAATTTACTTCATTTTCAACCATTGCCTTAAATGCCTTGAATCTATTTAATGCATCATATTTCTTTCTAAGAAAAGTAATCCATGTCATTCTAGAGTAATCATCAATCAAAAGCTTAAAATACCTTTCACTTTGTAGACATCTCACCCTTGTAGGACCACAAAGATGTGTATGAATCAAATCCAATAGTCCGATAGTAGATTGTTCCTTTGACCTAAAGCTATTTCTAGCTTGCTTTCCAAACTGACAATCCTTGCAAATACCATTAACAGGTTTTGTGATTTTTGGTAAATCTCTCACAACTTGTATTGTACTGATTCTCACCATATAGTCAAAATTCATATGAAACATCCTCCGATGCCATAATCACCTATCATTAATCCGAGACATAAAGCAATGTCCATTTGCACCCTTAAGTTGATAAATATTTCTTTCAGACTTCTTTCCAACAATAATCATGTTTTCAGATCCTTCCCTTATTTCACATTTCTCATCCTTGAACACAAGATTATATCCTTTACTACACATTTGTCCAACACTCAAAAGATTATGCCTTAAACCCTTAACATAGTAGACATCATTAGTATTATGCTAACCATCAAAATTGATTGAACCTGTCCCAAAAATCTTAGCACCAATAGCATCTCCAAACATAACTAAGCCTCCATCATATTATTCAAGTTTAAAAAACTTACTTTTGTCACCGGTCATGTGATGTGAACAACCACCATCAACAACCCAATAGTCCTTTTCTTGTTTATCATGAAGAGTAGAGACCACACTACCTTCAACTTTTTCTGGAGTGCTTTCCTTCACATATCTTTCAGTATTAGCAGAAGTAGATTCATCTTTTATAGCCAAGAACAAGCGTTCATTATCATCAAAATCTCCATAATTAGATTCATCATCAGAAATACCAACATCTTCATTTACATAATATGCTCTGTTGATCATATTTCCTTTGTTTTCTTTGCCTTCTCTATGTTTATTCCTCTCACCTCTTTTAGAACATCTTGAAGCATAATGACCTATTCCCTCACAACTAAAACATTTGAAAGGTAACTTACCTTGATACTTACTGGAGCAATTTTTCATTCTTCTTACAAAGTTAGCTTCCACTTCATCAAAGTTTTCTTCATCTAGATCTTCAACTTTTGTAGCCTTGAAAGTAGTTTCTGTCTTCGATCCATTTCTCAATTTAGGATTTATCATTTCAAATGAGGTTAGAGTACCCAACAACTGATTTTTAGTATAGGTATTATAATCTAAAAATTCCTCAATAATAGATACCTTTCCACTATATGCACCAGGTAGAGTTCTAAGAATCTTCTTTACTATCCTGGATTCATCCACTTGCGCACCAAGTCCTCGCATTCCACCTACCAACTCATCCACTCTCTATACATAGGATTTAATGTTCTCATCTTCAGTCATTTGCAGGATCTCGAATTGTGCCTCCAAGTTCTGCAACTTTGCTTCTTTAACCTTTTCATCTCCCTCATGGATCTTTTCCAATGTATCCCAAACCTCTTTAGAAATCTTCAAATTCATAACTTTAACTAATTTAGAATGTGAAAGACTATTCTTCAAAATAAAATTTTCCTCATTTTTTGCTTCATGTGCCTTGATCTCATCAATAGTACTTGGACCATTAGTAGGAGCAAAGTATGGAGTCTTATAAGCTTTCTCAACATCATATCCATAGTATTCCAAATATCCTTCCATCTTTGTCTTCTAGAAAGTGTAGTTGGTGCCATCGAACTTAGGGCACTCAATAACTATCTTGTTCGCCATCCCGAATCTTCCTTAAGCCATTAAGCTCTTCTCCAAGGAACTTCACTTTGATTCCAATTGTTGAAAAAGATAACTGAGAGGGGGGTGAATCAGTTGTAGCAATTTTAACCTTTAAAACTTTCACCAAAAGTTAGATCAATAAGCATTCACAAAACCTTTACTCTGCTAGTGTGATTAATCATTAAGTGCAAAAATAAAAATTGGAAATAAGAAAACCATACACAAAATAACACCAGATTTACGTGGAAAACCCAATGAGGGAAAAACCATAGTGAGGATTAGCTCACAATATAAAGAATTCCAAAATTGAATACAAAATCTCATTGCCAGAAAGTCTCATTGCCAAGACATGACACATTGTCCAACAAGGGATCACTGCCAAAAAATTACAAAGATAGAAGAGGATTGTTACAAAGAGAAATAATTCTCAAAGCAACAAAGATTCCACCAAAATTTGCACACTTGTATACATGCTTGAAAGATAGAGTACACCTTCAACTCACTGCCTTCAGGAACTCAACACTTGAATTTCACACTGATCTACTCAAAATCGTATAACACACACTATCTCGCATCTATCTCTTGACTATCTTTTTCTATCTTTTCTTTCATCAACATCTCAACTTGTACTTATACCGTCTTCAACCTTGAAACCCATCCAAGGTCAGCCATACACCATTTGTATTTACAAATTTAAATTAGGTCAATGCCAAAACATTCTACGATGGAATTAGAATGAGGGTGACCTAAAAATATACTTAAAGAACACCTAAATAAGTCCCAACACACCTCAACATGCTTCTATGAACTTTGTAAGTAGTGTTTAACACAAGGTTGACCAATACCATTGTAAAACACATAAAATAAATAAGCACATACATCCTTAACTCGACCCAATCCATCCGGATAATAAATTTCACTTGAACACGACCTCATCAACTTACTCTCAAAACCGCAAGTCATAAAACCAAAATACAGAGAAATCTGGAGCAACTACATTTCTCCCAGACCACAACCACACACATTGAAATGCACAATTCACATACTGGTGAAGACATCTCACACTGTACAATGATCTGAAAACCAAAACTCTGGATATAACAACTACCAATAGCCATGGACAATACCTCAGATTCACACAAGCATAACATTAATACAAAGCATACCTTAGAGCATACACTGAATACCTGTTGACCTTCTTTATTACAATTTTCTCAATATCCTCAACATATACAACCAATAACCAACTTCCATGATATAGTTGACATCAATGACAACAACAACTAGTTGACATCAATGACAACACCTTCATACTTGCAACACTAACATGGAATCCATGTCCACAATGATCTGGAATGACTACTCCCCTAATGACATTGCAGATCACAACTATCACCCGATCATATCTATCTGCAAGTGTATCCTAATGGATATCATAATCCTCTACACCAAGAAGAGATAAATCATCGGTATCGAAACATCTCTGGATGACAACAAGTCCACAGTCAGGATCATAAATGATGCCCTCCCCATGAATCGAAAGCTAAAGTATATGCTAGATGTCCTTTAGAGTAATAGTGGCCTCTCTAGTAGGCAAATGAAATGAGCTAGTCTTAGAGTGCCATCGCTTAGCACTTGAGTAGTCAGCAGTCCCCTATTAGCCCGAATCATGGGCATGAATGCAACATGATATAGTTCCAAAGCATATAAATAACATCCCTCTCCTTGTCATCAGATGATCTCTCAATTTGAATGAGTAAGGTCATCTCTCTCGAGTATATATTAGCAAAAATCTCAATTGTGCTCACAAAAAATCACATTACGTCAGTTAGGATGCCTAAATGAACCTATTGGACCTTTTACATAAAGAAAATCTTATAAAAAATTGACTCAATTTTTTTGATAGTAAGATGCGGCTTACAAATGTGTCATACATTATAATTGCGAGCAGGCTAAGCACATGCGACATACTATCCGACATATGCATCGCAACAATGCAAATGCGTCATTCTAACTTACACATGTGATGCACCACAACAAATGCGGCACACCAAGCACTTGCAAGCAACCTAACAATGGCAGCTCTGCTTGACACTTGCAACACACCACACACTTGCATCGCACCGACCTTCAAATGTGGCAAACATGACTGTAGATGCAACACTAAAACAACATCGCATTTGTTTGGCCTTCTTTGACCCCTAAAATCTAGCAAAAATTAAACAAATTTCGAAGTAGGGAAAGGTTACATGCCGCATTGGTCGATCCCTCGAGCTGTTAGAAGGTCCTGGCTCAATATCTGCAGTGTGCAATAACTAGAATGGGTGACATCTTTGCAGAGCTCCTTCACCAAATCTCACCTCAGATCTCTCAAATTTCTAAAAGAGAAGTGCACAAATGATTATTTTTGGACCCCCTAGGGCCTATTTATAGACTTTGGGTGGCATTTTGGACCTCCCTTTATAACTGGGCACATCAAATTTCACCTTCAAACGTAAAAACGAACACCCTGAATGTCCTAAAATCAAAATCTTTTGCTACCACTGCATTTACCACTATAAAATTAACTTATTGAAATGATTTCCCTATTTTTTTGAAAATTTGCAAATTTTTCTAAGGGGGTACTATTGTATCCCATCATCACCAGGGTATACTGGGGCAACTGCTGAACCCGATTTTTTGTATTTTCTTTGACACAACGCTATAAAAGTGCATTGTATCAAAGATCGACAAAATGTAGATACCCAAAATTGTCCTAGTTTGCGAGTAACACCTTTTTACTAATTTTCACCCTTTTCCCCTAATTATTAAATAATACCTTATTATTTAATTATCATAAAATATCACATTATGCTATTAATTGAATTTATGTTATTTGATTAATTCATTCTAATTCACCTTTTTTGACTAACTAAATAAATCCTATTCATTTAATTATGTCCTAATTACCATTAATCTTCCTAATTAATTAAATAAACCTTATTTATTTAATTATATCTCTAATTACACTTATTCTTCTATTTTAATTAAATAGTTATCATTAATTATTTAATTAAACATTCAACACCCTTCTTAAATTAAATAATTGTTATTAATTATTTAATTAAACCACTTTCCCACTTCTAGGTTAAATATTTAATTCCCCTATTTCACCTCTAACATTATCTATTAATAAATAAATATTTATTTATTAATTCAATCTTTACTTGCACATTCCTCTAATGATTAATTAATTCATTATCCTCTCAAACTTTGGCTAACTAATCAAATCCATTGACTAATAAATCAATCCCACTAATTAATTAATCAATCCCATTGATTAATCAATCAATTCTCACTAATTAACCAATCAATTCCCTTGATTAAATCAATCAATCCAGTTAACTCTCCAATCTATTTCCTCTCAACAAACCTCAACCTTTGATCTTGATATTTCATCTTTGAATCCAGATCGTTCATCTGAAACAACCCTTTCTATAAAAGAAAGCCTTCATAACGTTGATGGCTAACCAAAAACCTTGAAACTTCAGCGTTTGCATAATTGTGATCATCTCACACACACTTGAATCTTGAAGCGAAAGAATAGCATACCAATTTCGAGAGAAAAATCATACAAGGAACAATGGAAATAATCCATTGCAATACGATAAAGGTGAAGGTATAGTTTGTTTGAATATGGTTTTATTCCTTATTGCATGTCTTCCATTGATTAAATTGGATCTTATTGAGTATTAGGATTGCAGATTGTGGTTGTTTGCATTGATTCCTCTCATCTCTAATGACTAAATGGTCGATTTTCTGATTTACAACAACAATTTGTACTCTTTTATCTTAGTAAGGTTTATGCGATGTGCGAACCCTTTGAGATCCTTTACTCATGATTGATGGTCCAAAACCTTTGATTTCTCTTTGATAGAATATAGGGTCCACTTTTTGATTTCTATTTTCTTCAAACAATAGTGCAATGGGATGAATGTGTCAGCTACATCATATTCACCTCATTGCTCTAAGATGACATCTGGAGACTCATCAAATTTAATTGATAGCTTCATAATTTTTCTTTTCTCACTAATTATTAGGTGTGAATGACCCCACTTAGGTGATTGACATGAATAAAATTTTGGGAGGAAGCATAGGAGAAGGATGTGCATAAAAACAAAGGCCCACATAAATATCTTAGATCGGTTATAAAGCATGGGCCGACAGAGCTAAAACTATAAAAACTCTAGAAAATAATAACATGTTTGGGCACAAACATTGGATTTAGTTAGGAATACATGCCCCTCATTGGTATAATGAGAATCCAAATCTTTAGGAGCATATAAAAAATTAGACACAAAAAAGCCCAGGATTGACCCACAACCCATCATGACAAATGAGGGTCATGATTGGTACACAAAGGCAACAATATATACAAGAAAAAATATGCTAGAAAGGTTATGAGATCCTTACCCTTAGGAGAAATAGTGCTTGAGGTGTTGAACATCAACTGGTAGCTTCATGAGAACTCCATCAAGGCTCCTAAGGTAAAAAATTCCTTGACCACATCCTCAAACAATTTGATAAAATCCAACCCACATGGGAACCATGTCTACCCTTATCTTTTGACCTAGAATTCCACATTAGAACAATATCCCCAATTTGAAACTCCCTCCTCATAGCATAGTTTATTTTCTTCCACCTCAACAAAATCCTGTCGTGGGAAACTCTCCTTATCTCCTTTAATTCAGCCAACTAATGTATCCTTTGTGAAAAAACACTTTCTTCTTCCCCTTCAATCTGATGTAATTTATAGACTGATAACTCAAGGTTGACTAGCAATTTAGCCTCAATACCATATATCACTTCAAATGGACTTTTCCCAATAACCTTCTTTTAAGTTACCCTGTCTTCCCAACAAAAAAATTTAAATTATCATCCCATATTTTCTTATTTAAATATAATTTTTGTTTTAATGATGTTCATGATGCATTTGTTGCTTGAATCAACTTGTCTATTTCCCTATGGATGATAAGGGAAAGAGTGTGTTAATGAGATCCCATAGTGTGAGTGCATGTCAACAAAATATTGAGATCTAAAAAATATTGCATTATCTATAACTATCCTAGATGACACATCAAACCTGGTAACAATATTATTCAATAGAAAGTCCATCACTACTTTTGAGGTAGCATTTCTTGTAGTGGCTGCTTCTCCCCATTTTGGTGAAATAGTTGGTGGCCACCAATACCCACTTGTATATGTTGCTATATATATTTTTATCTCCCTAATAAAGTCTATGCCCCATTATTGGAATGGATCCTCCATTGAAATTGTTGTAAGGGGATTGCACCTATAAATCTTTACTTACCATATTTTTTTTGACAAGCATCACAAGTTCTTATAAAATTGGCCACATATTTGAACAATGTGGGTCACTAATAACCCACTCTCATAATTTTATGAGCATTGGTATTTGACATATAATACCCACCTCACAATCCTTGGTGGCACACCCATCAAGGATTCTCAGCATTAACTATCCCTCAAATAGCACATACCTCTAAGCTTCAAGCATGGACATCCTATTTTTCTTGTCATTTAG
Source organism: Sequoiadendron giganteum (assembly GCA_007115665.2). Taxonomy (NCBI): domain Eukaryota; kingdom Viridiplantae; phylum Streptophyta; class Pinopsida; order Cupressales; family Cupressaceae; genus Sequoiadendron; species Sequoiadendron giganteum. The sequence continues at coordinate 59,907,995 of CM021102.1, forward strand.
CTCCTATGGGTAATTTAAATTTTCTAAATAAAATATTATATCCTTATACCAAGGATAATCCTTCAACTAACATGGGATAAAAGGGGTTAGATTACACTTGATGGAATTCAGTAGCATCCAAATTGGCATCAACCATTAATTTAGCTAATCCTTGACCCCTAACCAATTTAGTTGTCTTCACCTCCATGTTGTATTCTTAGATCTTATTGATCCATCTGCATCTTTTGCTTGATGCCTCATGTTGCATGAAGGTATCTCAAATTGTTTTATGTTGAACAATGGCTATGATTTTGGTTCCCACAAGATAAAGTCTAAATTTATTCACAACATTAACAAGAGAATAGGCATGCTTTTCCATTATTGAATAATTAAATTCAACATCTCATAAAAAATTTATGAATAAATCTATTGGATGTTCATATCCCTCATCATCTTTTTGTTAAAAAAAATTAATAGTGTAAAATGATACAAATGAAAAATTGGAAATGCTTAGAGTAATCTAGGCTTGCCAGCATACGTGCTTTCTTAAATGCATCTTTTACTTCCACAAAGGAATCACTTGATTCCTTATCCAAACTTGATGATTTTCCCTTCTTAAAACCTTGGAAACAACCTTTGTTTTCCTAACAGATTTAGGAACAAACCCCCTAACAAAATTTATTTTCCCAAAGAATTATTGACTACATTGATTTTTTTGGGCTAAGAGATAAGGTCAATTGATTTGACACATTTTGGATCAATCCTCACCCCCTACTTAGACACAACATGTCCAAGGATTTTTCCTTCTTCCACACCAAAAATACATTTCATGGGGTTCAAAGATACCCCATACTCTAAACACCTCCACAAGATCAACTCAAATTTTTTACAGTGATCATTTCGATCCTTAGAGTATGTAGTTAGATCATCTAGGTAGACAACCATAATTTTACTTGTAAGGCTTGCAAAGGAAACATCCATAGCTCTTTGAAATGTGTCTCAAACATTCTTGAAATCAAATGACATCTGAACATATATGAATGTTCTCCATGGCATGGTGAAGGTCATTTTATGATGCTCAAAGTCTTTGATCAAGACATGATTGTAAACTGAGAAGCCATCCATCATAGACATCAGCTTTGGCCTATTACCTGGTGCAATAAATGGTCCATATTAGGTAGTGGATAGTTGTCCTTGAGCTAATTGATATTTAAATTTATGAAATTCATTCATAGCCTAATATATCCATTCTTCTTTTTGAATAGAACAAGGTTTGAGACACACTTTGAATGCTTGATTGATTTAATAATGCCTCCCTCTTTTAGCTTCACCATTTGTTTTACATTTGAGGGGCAAGCGTGGGGTTTATATGAGGTTTTTTTTTTTTTTCTAAATGTCTTTATACAAAGCTTTAATGGAATGGTATGTTGGAATAAATATTCTCTATAAGCCTTTATCTCATAATAAAACTAGATATATTTTATACCTTCTTAATAATGCTATCATAAATTTCTTCTCTATTAGTATTAATCTTCTAGCACTATAGATTATATTAGGAGTTAATTCAGTTCCTACATTCACACCTTCTACGTCTTCTTCACTAATATGCTTACTTCTTGTTTTATAATAATTAATATTGTCAAACATTCTTTCTAAAGCAACAAGACCTCTTGGAATAGTATTTTTTTAAGTTGAATAATTTAATTTCCAAAAATAGTCTCCTTACCTTCTTCATCTTTCTCCTCTATGCATTGCTAGCCAATGAGTTGGCTTTCAAAGTGATTAAGGAAATTTAGGAACTCATAGATCTATAGATTTCCATTGAAAAATTGCCAATTGTAGATGTTATTTGGAATAAAAGGCCTGGTAAGAATTTCAACATCATATATGATTTGAGAGGAGGTAAAGAAAGAATCAAATCTTGAAGCTAATACAACAAGGGAATAAGCTAATATGTATTATCTCTTTCAACCCATTTGATATTGAATACATCAAACACATCAATATTATCCCACACAAAATTCCTATACATTCTCAATAATTTTTCTTTTGCATCGTAGGCACCCCTCACTTGAGACACCACAAGTTCTAATCACTATGCACTCTAATGAATTTGATTCCATATTTGGATTCCATGTTCAAACCAAGCAACAAAGCTTCATACTCAGCCACATTATTGGTGCACTCAAGTTGAACTTAAATGTGAAATTATAGTTTTTTGCCTCTGGGGACACTAATATAACTCTTACACCTTTTCCTTCTCTTTAGCATGCACCATCAAAATGCATGCTCGAAGTGCCATCATTCCCTAGATATTGATGTTGTAGTGTCGAAAAATGTTGTCATGTACATTTTCACACTTAATCTGGGAATAATTAGTGATAAATTGGACTCAATGTCACCTTGATTTAGTGTTGTGAGGTGTTTTACACTTCCACATTAGGTCTAGAGCCTGTTTAAGCTAAATTAACTTAACTCTTCCTTAATTTAGTGTTGTAAAGTGTATTTATTTACACCTTCACATTAAATTTAGGAGGCTTGTAAACTAAATGGACCTAATCTAGTGTTGTAATATTTTTTACATTCACATGGGATTTAGGGCCCTCTTGAGCTAAATAGACCCAATTTTACCTTAATTTAATGTATTTATTTACACTTTCACATTGAATTTTGGGCCCTCTTACATTTATGACCTTTTAATAGGCCCCTATGACCCTTTATTGTGTATCCCAAGGAATATTTTAAATAGAAACCCGACAATATCAACATATAAACTTAATTTACACACTCCCCAACACTTTAGCATTCAAAATAGGCCCTATGGGACCCATTCACCATAGATGGAAAATGAGTCCCATTTGGCCTATTTTCAAGGTTTTAAGCGAGGAAATTTGGTTTTAAGTTCAAATTTCTTCTATGTCAGCCTTTGGGATCAAAGAAACAATCATTTGAGTGCATTGCCTATATAAACAAGCTTTTAAATCACTATTTCACATAAGCCTACATGATATCAAGTCAAGAAAGAAAGAGTTAAGCATTCCAAGACTTTACAAGATCATCTAGAGAGCATTCAAGATCATTTTTAAGGCATTCAAGGATATAATTCTTCATCAAATGTTGCAACAATTCAAGATCCATCATCATGTCAAGGGTATCAAGCATCAATCATGTTATTGAGATAGTGTTGTGATGTAGCATTGAAGATCCAAGATCAATCATCTTTCTACACCTATTGTCAAGATCAAGATATACATCCTTCATGGCCATTTCATGCCGTTACAGATTTACCAAACATAATTTTCAAGGCATCATTCAAGGTATCATTGTCCATGATTCATGTTCCTTGTTTCATGTTTCACGCCTTCATTTTATTGTCTCATCATTTGGTTTAATTACCTACAAGGGGTTTGACCAAGGTAAACCTCTATTCCCTAACAATCAGCATCTTTTCTCTCTTTCTCTTTGTGTAATTACAGATCTAGGTTCTTTGAAGACTTGAAGGATCATTGAGGATTAGGTTACAAGCTTGGATAAAGTTGTTGGTGTTGTCTCCCCATTGGCAAGGTCATAATCTTCACCAAAAAGTCACCTACAACCCCGAAATCAGAGTTTCAGATCTGGAAATGAAGAGGAACAAAAAGAGCAGGAATTGAAGACTAGATCTAGGCTTTAAATTTCCAAAAAACCCTAACTTGACTCATTTTCCACCTTGGGTGAATGAGTCCCAGTTTAGGTCAATTTTGAGACTTTTGTAGTTTCAGATACCCTTTTTCCAGAAACCTGTTCATGTGCAGAAACCTTGATCTGGGATTGATTCGCCCAGAATGGTGAATGAGTTCCAGTAGGCCTAAATTTCAAGTTATTCAATATTTCCAGTCTTTATAAGTTTCTAGGTGCACACTTCTGATTTTACAATTTTTTATTCTGATTTATATGCATTTCTAGGTCATTTATTCAACTTTCATACATCACTAGGTTTTTTCATTAAGTATTGCATTTCATTTGTCTTTCCAAGTTATTGCTTGATGGTGAACCCCTCATTAATCTCTAAACATACCCTAGGACAACCCCTTAGCAGATCTCTTTCTCCCCTTATCATCATTTGATTGAGATCTCTAGGGCATCCTTGAATGTTAGCTGGAGAAAAGTGATGTTGTATGTCCTAAACCACAGAGCATCCATTTTTCGACTAAACAAATGCACATGCAATAAATTAGGGTCAAATTGTTTCTCAAACTCACCATCACAATACTTGACAAAACAATAAGGATCCACATCAAAGTAGAAAACTTAATTTTTTCCTTCAAACATACTCTCCAAAATTTACAATTTATTCTCTCTATATAATTATACCTCTCTTCCATGCAATGATATACTAGCATAAACAAGTACATTTGAATACTACCACCAAAAGGCTTCCCACTTCCTAGACAACAACATACTTCATTTAGTTGAGAAATCAACTATGATATTATCCTTTGAATTTTTTTACTAGGGTATACAATTGTGAAGGAGGGGGTTCACTACTCCCAAGTCCCAAGATGAATAAGGTCTAAAGGGAGTGAATTACCCTAAGTCACCTCAATGACAAAGACTAAAGGATATGTTGACAAACAAAGAACAAAATAATCTATGTTTTTGGGGATTTTAAAGAATGGAGGATTTTGGGAATCAGGTGAACAAACCATAAGGGTCTCAGACTGCAGACTGACTGGCTCTCAGCCAAAGGACATCAATGTGGGATTCAAATGACAATGGGTCACATTGTCATCTCAGGGATGCATTGGATCTTTTACAGACTAAGAATAAAATCTACAATTTGAAACTTGCAGGGTGTGCTAATGACCCAAATACCTTAATTCAACAGTTTAAATAAAAATGAAAAAATGCTAAGAATGCATAAAATAAACTAACTACAACAAGAAAAAATACTATAACTTGAAAGATAAATTGATTATAATGAAATGACAAGCAAGGGTAGTGGAAATGAAACTCACAATTGGTCTAGCCTCTCGCAAGCTCCACACGAATGAAGTACCTACACACAAGGAGATAGAAAAAATGTTGGGGCTATGTTTTGGAGTTTAGCTTAGTCAAACCTTCTCTTTGGTGTTTCCACCTCCGCGAACAACCAATAAACCAAAATAGAGAGAAAATGATAAAGAAAAGAAATAGACATTGTACAAAAAGAAAAGACAATCTATATGCTACCTATAATATTGATAATGCAATGGAATGACAACAATAAAGTGTTACCCTCCCTTTGGAAAGCTTGAGGAGATGAAAGGACATATGGTAGCTTTGAAGGTGCAAGATGAAGGTGTGAGAATGTAGTTCCAATAACTTGAAACTTGCAAGAAAGTAATGTAGAAAGAATGGAGAAAGTGAAGTGAAGTTGCAAGAATGAAGTTGGAATGTGATCGATTGAGAGAGAGAGTGAATGGAATGAAGTGAGGTCAAAATGAAAATATGGAGGCAAAAGAGACATTTTCAAGTAGGTCTATGTTTGCAGGAGATGTTACAACTCACGGATTCCATGAAATGGAACACCTTAATGTCCACTAACCTAAGATTGTGTCAAAGACGCCCACACAATGTGTTGACGTTTACACAAAATGAAAGCGTCTTAGGAAAAATTCCCTCCACTGACGGAAAATGCCAAAGAATAGATAAGACAAAGGGTTTAAGGTAGTAGATTTTTGCATTATTAATGTTATAAGGCTAAAGTAAGGGAATATAGTGGGAAATTGCACTAGAGTGCAATTTTACACCTTGATATTTTTCCTGCACTTGAGCGAGCATATGTGTCAGTGCATATGTGAGCTAAAGTAGAAAGCGATTGAAGAGAATATACCGAAAAGGAGAGGAAGCAGTCCTTTGATCTGGTATACTTGGTGTGAAAGGGGCTTTACCAAAATGCAAAGAGGACACGAGTCTTTGATCCTATAAAGCTAGCTGCAATCTCGCCACAAACATGTTATCTACAGATAAACATGTTAGGTGCAAAATTGAAAAAGTAATAGATACAATTATAAGACACAATAATACATAATCCGATCAGATATAAGATGACGCTGATAGGTATGGATAGCATGACTAGAGTCCATACAACAAGCATGTAAGCCTGTGGTTGTTGCAAATTGCATTGCAGGAGAGTCACATAAAAGACAGGTCTAGTTAGGCTACCCCCAAGCTAGATGCAAAAATATAAGATATCCAGACATCAAGACAAGAGACATCACATATTAGATATAAGACACAAATATAATACACGAAATAATTATTTTGAAAAAGACTCACAAAGGGGCTCTTTGATCGAGGAATCCTTTTCATAAGACATCAATACACCAATAAACCCTTTTGAAAGAATGCTCCTTTTGAAAGACTTGGAATTTTTCGCAAGTGATTCTATCATCAAGGAATCCTTTTGAAAGATCTTTCATCAAGGAATTCTTTGGAAAGATCTTTCATCAAGGAATCCTTTGGAAAGAATGCTCCTTTTTGAAAGGAAGTTTTCAGATTCTTTTGTCAAGGGATCTTTTTGAGTGAAAATTTCATAAAGGAATCCTTTTGAAAGAATACTCCTTGTTGAAAATTAAGCAGAGATGAGAGCCCCCCTTAGAATTATGTGTGCTACATAGAGGTGCACATGTCATTCTAAGGAGAGAAAATAAAGACGAGAGATTTCATGGCACAAGATACACGACAAGATGTATTTGTGGTATATTGTTACACATATAAGGGACAACACATTGAAAATCAAAACATCACTAAGAAGACATGCAAAGATGAAGAAATCAAGAGACAGGGGGATCTGATAATTCAGGATCATAACTTCTCATAGATATAAATAGATAGATATAGTATAATATACATATGAATTTTCATAAACCCCCAAATGTATCAAAACATGAAGAAGGGCACACAAAGACAAATGGAAAATAAAAATCGGGTTAACATCGAAGAAGGCCTAAATGCCCCCAATTCTTTGCATTGTCCTTGGTGTGGAAAAAAAGTTTACGACCCATAGAATAAGATGAAATAAATATAAGAAGTTTACGACAAATTCTTGGGCTTGTATCCAAGAATCTATAAGGGTAGCAAGGGTCCTCCAGGCAAGAGCACACAACACACATAGACAAGTATGGGGGAACACAAAAAAACACACAAATATAATCCACAAATGTAGAATAGGTATTGATATTTCATGCCATCCCTTGATGACCCATCACTCATAACCGATATGAGAGATCCTACATGGGCCATCTTGCATGAATTCTCCTTGAAGGGTCCTAAATTGGCTAAGTCCTAAAGTTTTGGGCTTTCATATTTTCACTTACCTCTCTTTCGACATACCTTCTTCATCACTCTCACTCTTTCTCTCCTTCTTCTCCCCTTCCTTCCATTTCTCCCTTTGGCATTTTGGGTTTCGCGCATTAGGCTTAACCCTTTCCCTCTGCCTCCTATCCTTCCTTCTAAAAAAATGACTAAGTGTTGATCTTTTAGAGATCAAACTTCGGCCTTTCCCTTTACCTCTTACCTTTGTTAAGAAAAGAGGTAAGACTATCCTTCAATCCCTGACCCCTCGATATATGCTTAGAAAGGTGACTAAGTGTTGGCCTTTCAGGCATCGAGGATAGATCATCCCCTTTACCCCTTCTTTTCTTCACAACTAGAAGTCATTCTTTTTGTGGCACGATCACTGAAGTCTCTTTCATGAAAAAGAACTAGATGTTTTTCAAAATTTGGAGGTTGAGATTCTTGCAAATATGGTTGTCGTTGTACCAAAATATCAACCTGTTAATTCCCGATATAGCCGCCAGAGTTAATGAATCCATGGGAGATGGTTAAGCAATGTCATGAACCCAAGCACTACACTGCATAACACAAGGAGATGAAGGGCACACACCTTAAAACAATCCCCCCAGCACAAGCAATGGGTTCCAACCTGTGACCCAAGCTCTGATACCAATTATTACAAAGATGATTGCCATTACACCAAAAGATCGACTTGTTAATGCTCGATACAACTTCGAGAGTTAATGAATCCATGAGAGATGGTTAATCCATGTCACAAACCCAAGCACTACGTTGCACAACACAAGGAGACCAAGGGTGCACACATTACAATAGGGGTTTCCCTTTACCTCTTACCATTGTTAAGGCAAGAGGTAAGCCTATCCTTTGACTCATGACCCCCCCGATATACACTTAGAAAGACGACTAAGTGTTGGCCTTTCAGGCATCAAGGATAGGGCATCCCCTTTATGCCTTCTTTTCTTTGCAAGTAGAAGTCATTCTTCCTATGACCCAATCACTGAAGTCTCATTCATGAAAAAGCACTAGATGTTTTCAGACTTTGGAGGTCAGGGTTTCCCTTTATCTCTTACCGTTATTATGGTAAGAGGCAAGGCATCCTCCCGATGCCCAACTCTAAAAAAATCTTCCATTCTATCACCTTCTTAATAACTTATTTCCTTCTCGAAACCTTGGGATTCCCTCTCGAGTTCCCATTTCTTTAAAATTTGACTAAGTCCTTATTTTTTGGACTTTCGAGATTCACTCTTTAGTCTTACCTCTTACCACTTTTCTGTAAGTAGTAAGCTAACTCCTTGATCCCCGATCTCTAACATCTCCTTCAAAGGGTTCAATTAAGGCTAAAAATTTTGAGCATTGAGCATCGGTCTTCTCCTTTACTCTTTTTTGAATCTACGGGAAGGTGTAAGCCTTATCCCTGATCTTTGATGCTTGATAAAGGTGACCTTTTTAGAATTCATGGTTCTCACTTTCTACTTTCTTCCTTCTTCTTCCTCTTCTATCATGTAGTATGGTCAACCCTTGAAGCCCAATCTTTGACGGTTTGATGCCAATGATGTGCAAGCGGTATGAAGCAGGCTCGATGCTCGATCCCCGACAAAGATGATGTTTACCTTCATCACATGTAGGGGAGGTATTAGGAGAAGAGAAATTGTGATCATCGGGATTGTCTATATTTTCATCTTCTTCTATCACATTATTCCCACAAATAGGAGAGGTAAGAGGGGGTATAGGTTTAAGGAAATTATCAACATTTGCACTCTCTTTCTCTAAGAGACTCTCATAACTAGGGAATGTATTGAATGAATGACTAACATGTTTATTGACTATCTTTTTATTTGAAAACTTGGAAAAGATAGATACTAATATCTCTACAAAGTAATCTATGCAAACTTAAAATGGAAAGAAAATTATAATGCAATGTAAAGACCTGGAATGAAATGTCTAGATGCAATTTTCAGATTTTAAACAAGGTAATTTGCTAATTACACTATGCAACAACCTGAAAGATGAAATGTTAAATTTGGAGTTGAGCAATGCATGAAATGAACCTACTTAAGCTAGATCTAATGAAATGCATGTAATAGAAACTCAACCAACTGAAACAGATAACTAATGGTAGTAAATAGAAGTGTAGAAACAAGGTTTTTTGATGTTGTAAAAGGCAGTTTCAAATCTACACTAGGACTAAATCGCCTAGAGGGGCATATGAGTCCCAGTGAGGGTTTTTTACACAATTTTTAGAAAATTTTAAGTGATTTTTATGCTTTATGATTTTCATGATATATAGACTAAATGTAAATGTAGTTCTTAGATTATTTGAGATGATTTGAGATGAAAAAAAGCAACCTATATGCGCTTTCACTAATGCAAGAATTAGGAACCCTAGAATGCCAATTAACTAATGCAAACCCTAATGAAATGTTAATGCAAGCTAGATCTAGGATGATAATGCACTCCAAATCAGAAAAGAAGGTGCTCCAAATTTAGGTTCACCAAAATGTAACAATGAAAATAGTACTCCCCACCTTTGAGGAATGGAGCACAAGGATCCTAGGGTTCATATTTCACACTTGCTACACTCAAGAACACCTTAGAGATCTCAATCCAATGAAGAACAGAGGAAGAGATCTGACAATAGGGTATCCTAGGGTATGTTTAGAGATTAATGATGGGTTCACCACCAAGCTAGGGCTTGGAAAAAGGTATACAATGCAAGATATAATGATTGAACTCGGTGATGCATAAAACTTCACTAAATGAACTATAAATGCAAATAAATCATAACAACAAGCTAGAAAAGTACAAAGGAGCACCTGGAAACTTGAGAGAGCTTGAATAAAGGCCTGAAATGCTAACTAACCTAAAAAATTGGCCTATTGGGACTCATACGCCAGTTTGGGCATATTAGTCCCAGATCTAGGCTTTTGTGTAGGAACTGGTTTCTGGAAAAAGGGTATCTGAAACTGCAAAAATCTAAAAAAGTGACCTAAGTTGGGACTCATATGCCAAGACTGGCGTATGAGTCCAATTAGGGTTTTTGGGAACTTCAAGGTCTGAATCTAGTCTTCAATGTCTGCTCTTTTTGTTTCACTTTGTTTCCAAATCCGAAATCTTGATTTCGGATCTGTAGATGACCTTTTAGTGAATATTACAACCTTGCAAATAAGGAAATAATTCCAACAACTTTCTCAAAGCTTTTAACCTAATCTTCAATGATCCTTCATGCTCCAAGACACCTAGATCTACAATCACACATGTAAAGAGGAGAAAAACTTGTTGATTGTTAGTGAATAGGGGTTTACCTTGGTCAAACCCCATTTAGGTAATTAAACTAAATCATAAAAAAATGAAACAAGGACATGAAACATGAACGATGATACCTTGAATGGTTCCTTGTAAATTATTTCTTGTAAATCTACAACTCAACATGAAATGGTTGTGAAGGATGTAGATCTTGATCTTGACAATAGGTGTAGAACAATGCTTGATCTTGGATCTGCAATGCTACTTCACAACATTAGCTCAATAACATGTTTGATGCTTGATAACCTTGAAATGATAATGGATCTTGGATTTTTGCAATAATTGATGGAGAATTTTGCCCTTGAATGCTTTAAAATTGACCTTGAATGCTCTCTTGAAGGTCTTGTGAAGTCTTGGAATGCTTAACTCTTGAGTGCTTGACTTAGTATCATGAATGCTTATTCTTTCTTAGGTGGAATAAGGATTTCAAATCTTGTTTATATTGGAAATCCATCTAATATCTTGTTAATTGGATCCCACAAGCCGACATTTATGAAATTTAAACTTAAAACATAGTTTTTCCAACTCAAAACCTTAAAAATAGGCCAAATGGGACTCATATGCCATTTGTGGCATATGAGTCCCACTTGGATGGGACTCATATGCCCAATGTGGTGTATGGGTCCCATAGGGCCTATTTGAAGAGAAAGAATGTTGGGGAGTTGAGAATTTAAGTCTATTTGTTGATCTTGTCAAGATTTTGATTGAAATATATCTTTGGATGCACAATATAGGGTCCTAGGGGCCTATTAATGATTATATTAAGGTCATAAATGCAAGAGGGCCCAAAATCCAATGTGAAATTGTAAGTAAATACACTTTACAATGTTAAATTAAAGAAAAATTGGGTCTATTTAGCTTAAAAGGGCCCTAAATCTCATGTGAATGTGTACAACACATTACAGGACTAGATTAGGTCCATTTAGTTTGCAAGCCCCCTAAATTTAATGTGAAGGTGCAAATAAATACACTTTACAACACTAAATTAGGATAAAGTTAGATTTGTTTAGCTTAAAAAGGGCCCAAGACCTAATGTGAATGTGTAAAACACATTACGACACTAGATCAAGGCATTATTAGGCTCATTTCACCATTAATTATTCCAAAATTTGAAATTGTACCATCTCCAAGGTTGTACATTTTTTGTCATTACAAGGAGCATCACTCTCTAGGAAAATGTGTGACTACTCAATAACTACTTAATTACTTGCATTCATGCACACTTCATCAAAACAAACCTCAAATTTTTGACACTTCAAGTGAAGAACTAAATTCTTCAAATTACCTCTTTATGTTCATTCTTGCTTGGAAACAGGATGCAACAAAATCAGACTCTTGGCATGTAGTGGCTGCCACATCCTCTTTTGTTTCCTCACTCTTATGTTGTTGCCCACAAAGCTGGGGGTTGGAAGATTGGCATCCAAGCTTGAATAAAAAGATTCTAAATCATCCCAAAAGAGGTCCTTTAACTAAGAATTGCAAACCTCAATATATAGGGGAGTTTCCTCCATTATAATAGGGGCTAAACATGTATGTTGTCATTACTTCTCCAAAACCATGGAGTTGTCTTCATCCATCAAGCCAGAACCAAGTTGCTCAAAGGCCTCTGCTGATGCAGGTATAGGTGATCTTTCTTCCTCATTTTCAATAAAACAAGAGAGGACATCAAAAGAGAGTACTAATACCTCTATTGCATCAATTTCCTTTACCTCTTTAATGTCTTATAGTTGCAACTGATTATCTTCAATTGTTTCTTGTAGCAGATCAAGACACTCAATGTTGAGAGCACATGAAGGCTCCTCAAGAAAAACCTCTTCACTCCTAGCCTGAAACTGCTCCTTCCTCTATTCTTCTGACCAACTAGCCTACCAAACCATAGGTCCACCCTTGAAAGTGAAATAGTATCAAGGCAAGAAAAATGATCAAAAAGACATCAAAAATCATGTTGAAGCTCTAGATTGGGCTCTTGAATTGGAGTAAAATATTGAGACTCCTCAAGGATGGGTTCTTGTGTGGAATTGAGGCTCTCAAAACTTGGGTTCTCCAACATAGGATATCTACTTGATGGAACAGGAGGTGGAAAATTAGTTTCAAGAGGTTGATTAGGATTCTTGAAACTAAAATTTTTGTGCTTGCATACCTCCTGCACAATAGGTTGTTTTGGAACAAAACGAGGGATAATAGAAGTTTCAAGAGGCTTGTTAGATTTCTTGAAGATTACAAACTTATGCTTCCTTACCTTTTCATTAGTAGATTGTTCTAGAAAAAAAGGAGGCATTTTTTTGAAACAAGCCACACAAATGGCTACCTAAGCCTTGGTCATCTATGCAAGAGCAAGGGTGAAATTGAGTTGCTCTTGCCTAGCAGCAACATCTTTTACTTTATACTCCTCTTTTTTCCTTCTTTGTGCCTCCAACTGATGCCCATACCTCCATTGGGATTCTATGTTTTGCTGTTGAGGATAGTGAGCTTGGTGGAAAATCTCATCCTACTATGGGAAATAACCTTACTACCCCTGATAGGCTTGATTATCCCAATCCTCCTATTGTAGGTAAAACTCTTGTTGTCTCCAAATATCATATAGTTGTCTATTTAAATCCACCAATATGATTTTAATTTCATGTGCAATCATATTACCAAAACTTTAGGGCTGACATGGAGATAAACCATGCTTATTTGCAAAATGATGAGTCTCTTGGGGTTGTTGATAGGAATATGTGGGTGTCCAAGAAGACTGAGCATGGGGGGTGGATGGTAAGAATTTTGATAAGATTGAGAACCCACTGCAACAAGGCTTTTTGAAGTGAAATGGGAGGCATAACAAGCTTGATATGGATGATTGGGAGGTGCAAAGTTGGAATTATCATGAAAGGGGGGAGTGTGCATATGGTTTCCATTAAAATTTGACATATTTATCCATGGGAATGAAAGGAAACACTTTGAAAATTTAAAAGGAAAGCAGAGGACTTCCCAACCAAATATTTTGGGTACATACCAATAAAGTCACCCAAATGATGTTGTAAAGTTGCTAGGTGGTTGAAGAATGCCTCCAAAAGATGAAATGTTGATGAAGGAACCATTTCCTCAATAGAATGGAGTAAAACTAGGTTGCTTGAACCAGAAAATTTATCTCAGAGTCACCATAGTGTTTGAAGATGTGCCTCAAAAGGCGAGATGTGCCAGAGAAAACACCAAATTCTATATCAAAGAGAAAGGAGTCCCACCAGGCATGCCAAAAACTATTCACATGAAATTGCACCTTGTTGAACATGAAGTTCAGAATTCTAATGACACAATGGAAACAACCTCAATGTGTGGGACCTTTGTGCAAATTAGTTTGAATCTCCGGAGAAGGCCAGCTTCCTCTTTCAATCCAAGTGCAATGTGTTAGTCCAACCCAACACATGAAAACCTACCACTACCCTACTCTAATAGCTCATAGGGAAAAGGGGAGAAGGAATACATGAATGGGAAATGGAGGTGGTACACCAATATGGAAAATAATTTCTTCCTGACCAAGGTTTCTTAGTACATCATTAAAGAGGGACTAGGGACTCACACATCTCTATGTTTGGTCAATTTCTAGAGAAATGCAAGAAGGTTAGGATTTGACAAGTTACTAGAAAGAAAGGAAGGTTTCTCAAAATAGCAACTGTAAAAAATTTAACTCAAACATGTACGCATGAAAAGACAAACAAACACTTAGATATGAAGGCAATGAACTTACACAAAAATAAAATATGCTGAGAAGAAGCAAGCTTGCTCGATTTCATAATGTAGAGGCAAAATCCAATCTTTACAATCATAGAGTGCAAAATGCAAATATGCCAAAGAAAATCCCAGAGGAGCAAAAGGAAGAACCCTTTAAATGAATACATTTCTTTCCTTTATAGATCAGGAATAACTTAGAATCACAAACCAAACCCTAACCCTAACCAGGGTTAGCAATGAAGGTTGTGCATGAAAGAATAGAGTCATCCTGTGAAAATAGTGATTAGGGTATGGATTCATCATGAAATTCAACAAATAGTAATAAATGGGCATGGACGCCCATGAAATCCACTTGCAGAATTCAAGGAAGCAATAAATCTCATCCTCAAAGTCTAACAAATGAAATTGTACACCGTTGGAGATGGTACAATTTCATTTAATTTTGGAATAATTAATGGTAAAATGAGCCTAATATTTCCTTGATCTAGTGTTGTAATGTGTTTTACTCATTCACACTAGGTCTTGGGCCCTTTTAAAGGTAAATAAACCTATTTTTTTCCTAATTTAGTGTTGTAAAGTGTATTTATTTACACCTTCACATTAACTTCAGGAGGCTTGTAAACTAAATGGACCTAATCTAGTGTTGTAATGTGTTGTACACATTCACATGGGATTTAGGGCCCTTTTAAGTTAAATAGACCCAAATTTACCTTAATTTAATGTTGTAAAATGTATTTATTTGCACTTTCACATTGAATTTTTGGCCCTCTTGCATTTATGACCTTAATATCATCATTAATAGGCCCCTAAGACCCTATATTATGCATCCCAAGGCATATTTCAATCAATATATTGACAAGATCAACAAATAGACTTAAATTCTCAACTCCCCAACATTCTCTCTCTTCAAATAGGCCGTATGAGACCCATACACCACCTTGGGTGTATGAGTCCCATCAAGGTGGGACCATATGCCACATATGGTGTATGAGTCCCATTTGGCCTATTTTTAAGGTTTTGAATGAGAAAAATTGGGTTTTAAGTTCAAATTTCATAGATGTCGGCCTATGGGATCCAACTAACGGGATATTAGATGGATTGCCTATATAAAAAATCTTTCAAATCCTTATTTCACCTATGTAAGAATAAGCATTCATGATACTAAGTCAAGCACTCAAGAGTTAAGCATTCCAAGACTTCACAAGATCTTCAAGAGAGCATTCGAGGGTAGAATTCCCCATCAATTATTGCAAAAATCCAATATCCATCATCATGTCAATGTTATCAAGCATCAAACATGTTATTGATCTAATGTTGTGATGTAGCATTACAAATCCAAGATCAAGCATTGTTCTACACCTATTGTGAAGATCAAGATCTACATCCTTCATGTCCATTTCATGTTGAGTTACAAATTTACAAGACATCATTTACAAGGCATCATTCAAGGTATCATTGTTCATGTTTCATGTCCTTGTTTCATTATTTCATCATTTGGTTTAATTACCTAAACAGGGTGTCAAACCCCTATTCACTAACAATCAACAAGTTTTTCTCCTCTTTACATGTGTGATTGAAGATATAGGTGTCTTGGAGCATGAAGGATCATTGAAGATTAGGTTACAAGCTTGGAGAAAGTTGTTGGAATTGTCTCCTTATTTGCAAGGTTGTAATCTTCACTAAAAGGTCATCTACAAATCTAAAATCAGGGTTTTAAATCCAGAAACAAAGTGGAACAAAAAGAGTAGACATTGAAGACCAGATTCAAACCTTGAAGTTTTAGAAAACCCTAACTAGAATCATATGCCAGTCTTGGTGTATGAGTCCTAGATTGGGTCATTTTTTAGATTTTTGCAGTTTCTGATACCCTTTTTCTAGAAACCATTTGTTGCATAGAAACCTAGATCTAGGACTGATACACCCAGACTAGTGTATGAGACCCAACATGCCAAAATTTTAGGTTATTCTACATTTTAGGCCTCCATTCAAGCTCTCTCAGGTTTCAGGTGTTCCTCTATACTTTTCCAGTTTGCTGTTCTGATTTATTTACATTTATAGTTCATTTAGTGAATTCTTATGCATCATTGAGTTCAATCATTATATATTGCATTTAATACCTTTTTCCAAGCCCTATATTGGTGGTGAGCCCCTCATTAATCTCTAAAAATACCCTAGGATACCCTATTGTCAGATCTCTTCATCCATTCTTCATTGGATTGATATCTCTAAGGTGTCCTTGAGCGTAGCAAGTGTGAAATAGGAACCATACGATCCTTGTGCTCCATTCCTCAAAGGTGGGGGGGAGTACTATTTCCATTGTTACACTCCTGATGCTTAATTTGATAATATTCTTGAGCTTCAAATATTTTCATTTGAGGTGCACAAGGAAGGTCTTTATTGTGCAGATAAAAAAAAAGGTTTGGTATATTTTTCATCATCATGTGAGATGGAAACTTTGTCTTTTTTTTAGTTCATGAGGAGGTCAGTAGTGATGACATTGGCCTATCCTTTTGCGAGGTGAGTTCTCTTCCCTCTATAGAATGTTTTTTCTTGGATGTTGATCTATCTTCAAAAATTTTCACCCATACTGTTGTATGTTCACCTGAGGCACCAATGTCAAAAGAATTTGACACTTGCATCATATGGTTCTCCTATAATGGAAAAGCTTATAGTGAAGTGATTTTTCACCTTGGAAGCATCTTGTGTAGTTACATGCATGTTGGCAATAGTTTTCAGTGGTTGTAGTTGGTGAGGTTTGCAACTATGGTTTGAGGGAGATCAACTTCTTCAAAAGGTTCATCTTTAACAGAGGCAAATTTCCATCTTTTTATTTTTGTTGGTTTAATGTACATATTGTTAATATCTTGCTTTCCATGAAGTGATTTTTGTTCTAGATTTTTTTCTTTTCTCCAAGTGAAACCTGCACATTATTTGTTTTGCCCCGAGGAGGCACAACTGTTGAAGTTTTTCCCTCATGAGTGTTTCCAATGGACTAATAAGGCCTATGGATTCCATGATTAATAGGCAATCATCCTACATAAATCACCATAAATGTTGATATTTCATGCCATCCCTTGATGACCCATTACCGATAACCGATCTGAGAGATCCTACATGGGCCATCTTGCAAGAATTCTCCTTGAAGGGTCCTAAATTGGCTAAGTCCTAAAGTTTTTTGCCTTCAGATTTTTACTTACCTCTCTTCTGACATATCTTCTTCATTGCTCCTCCTCTTTCTCTCCTTTTTCTTTTCCCTTTCCTTCCATTTAGCCCTTTGGCATTTCAAGTTTCCCCCATCGAGATTAACCCTTTCCCTCTACCCCTATCCTTTCTTTTGAAAATAAACTAAATGTTCATCTTTCGAGGGTTAGACTTCATCATTTCCCTTTACCTCTTACCTTTGTTAAGGCAGGAGGTAGGCCTATCCTCTGACCCCAAACCCTTTGATATACACTTAGAAAGATGAATAAGTGTCGAACTTTCAAGAATCGAGGATAGGGAATCCCCTTTAACCCTTCTTATTTTATTTGCAAGTAGAAGTCATTCTTCATGCGGCTCAATCACCGAAGTCGCGTTCATGAAAAAACACTAGATGTTTTTAGACTTTGGCGGTCAGGGCTTCCCTTTACCTCTTACCATTGTTAAGACAAGAGGTAAGCCTATCCTTCGACTCTTGACCCCCCTAACATACGATTAGAAAGGAAACTAAGTGTTAGCCTTTCAAACATCGAGGATAGGGCATCCCCTTTACCCCTTCTTCTTTTCTTTGCAAGTAGAAGTCATTCTTCCTACGACCCGATCACCAAAGTCTTGTTCATGAAAAAGCACTAGATTTTTTCGGACTTCGAAGGTCGGGGTTTACCTTTACCTCTTACCGTTGTTATGGTAAGAGGTAAGGCATCCTTTCGATGACCAACCTTCAAAAAACTTATTCCGTTCCGCTACCTTCTTAATAATTTCTTTCCTTCTCAAAACCTTGGGATTCCCTCCCAAGGTCCCATTTCTTGAAAATTTGATTGTCCTTATTTGTTGGACTTTCAGGATTCACTCTTCAATCTTACCTCTTACCACTTTGCAGTAAGTAGTAAGCTGACCACCTGATCCCTGATCTCCAATTTCCCCTTCAAAGGTTTTGATTAAGGCTAAACCTTTCAGGCATTGAGCATCAATCTTCTCCTTTACTCTTTTAGAATCTACAAGAAGGTGTAAGCCTTATCCCCGATCTCCATTGCTCAATAAAGGTGACCTTTTCGGACTTTGTGGTTCTCCCTTTGTACTTTCTTCTTTCTTCCTCTTCTATAATGTGGTACGGTGAACCCTCGAAGCTCGATCTCTGATGGTTTGATTCTAATGATGTGTAAATGGTACAAAGTAGGACTGATACCTGATCCCTGACAAAGATTTTGTTTTGTGGCTCCAGACCATTTAATGCACAAGAAAAGGTTTCCTTTCAAGCCCAACAATGGATTTGGCATGTTTTATGGGCGATGCCATGAATGCTCGATCTAAATTTTGAGCAGCCTATTTTAATTTTTGTACTTCAAGGATGACATTTATTGCTTCCCTGGCTTCTACAAGTGGATTTCATGGGTGCCCATACCCATTTATTTCTGTTTGTTAACTTTCTTGACCGATCCATTCCCTAATCACTATTTTCATGGGATGGCTCCATTCTTTCACACACAACCTTCATTGCTGACCTTGGTTAGGGTTAGGTTCTAGTTTGTGATTCTAAGTTATGACATATTTTTGATTTTTTTGTTAGGTTCCCACCCATTCGCACCAATTTCTGGGTGGTAGGCAGATCAAGCTTCTCAAAGATTTAGCCCCCACTCTTTTAGTGGAGGACACATAACTATTACAGGCTATAGGATTATATTGTGTACCTAATACCATCCATGAGGTACCATGATGCTATGCTGATGGCATTAGCAGAGTGCTGAGATGCTGATACATGTACATTCCATCTACCGATTGGTGAGATGATGATCACGTTGGAGGATGTGCACCACATACTCTAAGTTCCTATTTGGGGTGAGCAAGTACATTTCCAAGTGGAGCAGACATTCCATGAGATGAAATATAACATGCATTTATGCCTAGATGGGCCAGTACATGATGAGAGAGTGAGACCGCAAATTGATCTGGTGATGTTATTATATTCACAAGTCCCATTGGTTAGACAAATTATGATGCAGACAGTGGAACTAGTACTCGTCCTTGATGATCAGGGATCACATTTGGAGGGAGGACTAGTACACCTGATATGAGGGATGGCAGAGCACAAGACAATATACGCCTGGGGGTGCAACATCCTGGCACACTTATATTATGATCTTGGTTGATTTGTCTTTTGGGAGGTGGAAAATATGGTACACTGTACACTTCTATAGGTTTGGTGCCTTGAGCATATTACTTGTACTAGACCTATCGGCTTCCCGTATTCGATAGCCTTGGGGTATCCTCGGGTCTTCATCTATCCTCTACGACAGTTTTGGTAGTATGGTGATTTTCACTTTTGGAGAGTCCGATTTGATTGACTAAGGAGGATGAGATCCTTTGGAGACCTTATCAGCTTGCGCTTTAGTGGCCAGATCACACTTGGTAGATGAGGAGATTACAACTTGACACATTTTTGATTAGCAGACACAATTATGTAGTGCGTTCTTCTATTATGATTGTGTCATGTGGTAGTTTGGGTAGGTCCAGATAGAACCTTAGACATGACCCTTCTTCAGGTGATCAGTGTGGAGTTCCTGAAGATCTAGTGATTCTGTACGATTCAATATAGAGGATGTTGTCTACAGTGACTTTGAGTACTCACATCATGATATGCCTCCAGTCTTTGATGCATATGATGTCTGTGCCACAAATGACTATGAGGATAGATGGATAGTATCATGACCAACTCTCATATTTTTGATGGAGGAGCCGATAGGGGATGCATGACCACTCCTAGATGAGGATGCCAAGGAGACAAGCTACAGGGCTGTAGAAATATTTATAGATGTCATAGATGAGGAGTACGATGAGACTACAGATCCTGACTATGATAGCTAGGATGAAGGAGATGAGGAGGAGGATGATGAGGAGGAGTAGCCCATGAGTAAGAGTGGTGAGGCAGCATATGAGGATCTAGTGGGTCATGAGCGGGGAGAGCTCTCTCCCATTCGTATGACTAGATCATGAGCATTAGCTGCAACAGGCACCAGTACCCACAATCATGGAGAGGCTAGCACATCTTCCATGCCCCTTACACATGAAGAGTCTGATTTCACATAGTCGACTAGAGAGATAGTTGATGATATTTATTTGTTGTTATGCTTTATGCTTATGCTTATGTTTTATATATATCATGATGTGTATTGATTATATCTATTGTTTCTATCTTGCAGGATTTGTGAGAGATTTTTGGGATCTCTATCAACAGGTGGCTGCAGAGATAGTGCCCCCATCAGTCGATGAGGAGGCCATAGACTCAGACTATGTGCCCCCACCCATCATGAATCAGGACCCAAAGTCATTCAGGTCATACATCAAACTGTGGGCAATGTATGAGAGTCTGAGGAGGCACGCCCACTGAGATGATGCTGCCCCAAAGGCTCAATCGTCTCAGACCCTGACAGAGTTTGAGAGACTAGAGTTGGAGGTAGTTAGGCTTCAGAAAGAGAGAGATCAGATAGCAGGGGAGCATCGAGAGGTCCTAAGATAGATACAAGGCTTACAATTTTCTCTTAGTACATTTAGTAGATCATGATCATGGTCGCACACCACCATCTCCCAACAGACTACTACCAGACAGATGCGAGCACCAGGTCTTGATGGATCTAGTACTCACAGACCTTAGTGGCATTGTATATATATTTTGATGACATGTACACAAAAATTTGATATATATGTGAACATTTAATGTTTTATTACTTGTATTTATGTGTTGAATGTTAAATGGTAATGTGATTAATGAAATAACATTTTTAATGAATGTTGCCATGATTTAACATGCTTTATGTGATCTAATTAAAACTTATACTAGTTTCTCTTAGATGAAACATTATGATTAAGTATGTTATGCTAAATTAAATGCACCTATGCATATAAGGATATAATCTAACACAATATACAAGATGAAGGTGAATAGTATGAAATCTAAATTAATTACTTAAAATGAATTAAATAATCACTTTAGTATTCAAGACACACAAATAACTTCTTGTCAAGAATGAAGCAATGTGAGAGCACGTAGAATATTATCCACTAACTCTAACATCACTACTTTAT
Source organism: Sequoiadendron giganteum (assembly GCA_007115665.2). Classification (NCBI taxonomy): domain Eukaryota; kingdom Viridiplantae; phylum Streptophyta; class Pinopsida; order Cupressales; family Cupressaceae; genus Sequoiadendron; species Sequoiadendron giganteum. Next base: position 59,929,586 of record CM021102.1, read on the forward strand.
CATTCATACTATTCAAAGGGATTAGAAATAATACTGACACAAATGCATGCCATTAATAGGGTCTTTGAGAGGTGTTCCATCCATTTTTGTTAATGTGTATGCACCGAATCCAAAAAAATTGCTAATTATGTAAGGTCCTAACCAATTAGGATTGAATTTTCCTTTTCCAGTCAGGTCATCATTAACGTTTTGTTGATTTTCATACAAGACTAAGTCACCTTTGTTGAATACTTGATGGATGAAATGATTATTATGACTCCGTTGTAATTGTTTAGCATAAGCTTGGATATGCTCAAGAGTGTTAATGCGTTGTTCATCAAGCATCTCAAGTTGGTGCAATTGTTTTTCTTTATAAGTATTGTCAGCAACAAGTCCTTGAAGAGCAATCCTTAACGTGGGGGTTTTTTAACTCCAAGGGCATAATCGTCTTGGTACCATAGACAAGGTTATAGGGTGTTATTCCAGTGGATGTTCTAATGCTAGTATAGTAATCCCATAATGCATATGTTAGTTGCATATGCCAATCCTTTTTATGTTTATTTACTATCTTTCTTAGGATTTTCTCAAGAGTTTTATTAATTGATTCATCTTGACCATTAGATTGTGGGTAGTAAGGTGTTGAAAAGTGATGTTGGATATTAAATGTGTCAAGGAATTTCTTCACGTCATTATTCTTAAATGGTGTCCCATTATCAGAAAGTACCATGGAAGGAAGTTCAAAGCGAGCAATAATGTGTTCCAATATGAAACAACATTTTACATCAGAAGTTGTGGATCGAAGAGGAATAGATTCTACTAGTTTTGTAAAATAATTTGTTGTTATGATTATAAATGTATGTCCAACAAATGAAGGTGGTGAGATTTTTCAAATTAGATCCAATCCCCACACTGAGAATGGACAAATAGGAATTTGGGCATGAAGCTCAGAAGCAGGAGCATGAATCAAATTGCTATGTTCCTGACATTTTTGACATCTCTTAACATACACAAAGCAACATTTCTCCATATGTCTCCAATAATATCCCATGCGAATGAGTTTTTACACTAAGGATCTCCCTCTAAAATGACTTCCACAAGCACCTGCATGAACCTCTTTGAGTGATATGGGGATTTCAGATTCTTTAAGACTTCTAAGCAAAATTTCGTTAAAGGATATTTTATACAATATGTCAGTGAGGATGATGTACTTGGTTGCTAGTTTTCACAAGCGAATTCGAGTGTTCTTTGTTGTTGGCTCAGGAATGGTACCATTTTTCAAATAGTTAAGTATTGCATCATACCATTCACTCGAGTCTTCCTTGGTTGCTACGAATACTTCTTTAGTTTTACCCTCGATTGATGGTTCCATGATTGGGTGAACCGTAAATGTGAAATCCTTTGAAGGATCTTATGGTGATATAAGAGAAGCTGCACTTTCCATTGCATCCACATGCCAATTATATTTTCATGGGATGTTATCAATGGTAAATGATTCAAACTTCTCTAACAAGTTCATTGTAAGAGACTTGTATTTTGATAATTTGTCATGCTTTTCTTGTGTGTCACCAAAAAATGTAGCCTTGACACATTTCACTCATTTGGACCTCTTTTTACCCCTTTACAAGCCTTGTGCCAAAGTGTTGTAAAATATTTTCACACTTTCCTAGGCTTGTCATCACTAAATTAACCTTTTCTTATGGCATAATGACCCCCTTAATGCACTTACATGCCTTACTTTAGTGTATTTTATGAGACAATCCCGAAAAACAATAATAATCACTCTTTAATCCTTGAAAACCAATGAAAAATGCCTAGGTGGACTAGGTTGCCACCTTGGGTGGGCAACCTAGTCCCGTGTGGCTTAAAATTCAAATTTAACTTAATTTCTTTCAAGATTTTTGTCTCTCAAACGCTAAGGCTGGCCTGTGAGGTTGTATTTTTGGGAAAATTAGGGCATAACTTGTATAAATAAGGGATTTTCTCATCTTTTTCACCCTAATAACCTAATTCATCATTATTCACATCTCTCTCATTCACTCTCCACTCCTCATTTCTCTTTCTTCTCAAGCAAGCTAGGGTTTTGAGTATTCTAAGTCAAGAAGACATCCTTTGTTGAAGCATCCAAGGGGTTGAAACCTCCATTGATGCAACTCAAGATCAAAAATCATGGAAAGTTAAACTCCATTAATCCTTTGTTTCATGCTTCATTACATCATTTCTCTATTTTGGTTTAATTACTCAAAAGGGGCTTGACCATGTCAAGCCCCCATGCCCTAACAATCAACAAGTTTTTCCCTCTTAGTGTGATTTGCAGGTCTTGTATGCATATTTGAAAAAGAACCAAGGTGGAGAGGCCTCTAACAAATTTTCAAAGCCTTCAAGTTTGCAAAAACCCTAATTAGATCTCGGAGAAGACCTGTAGGTTGAGAATCAAGGTTTTTGGTCCAAACACTTGGAGGAACAAAAAGTGTAGATCAAGAGCCTCTGTTTTCACCTTTAGATTTCCATAAAAGACAAAAGGGACATTCTTTCCAGTTGTGGTGACCTAGTCCCACTGTGCATATTTTTTAGAGATCTCTATGAATCTAGATACTCATTTGGTTGAAACAAGCCCGAAAGCAATTTTCGGAAATCACTCCGAAAAAGGACTAGGTCGCCTAGAATGGCAATAGTGTCCCAACATGCAAAAATTATAGATTCAACAGCTTTTCCAGTCTCCAATCCAGTTTGCAACTCATTCCTAGGTGCCCCTCTTCACTATTATTCATTTCTGTAATAGTTCATTTCTGTTTCTTAGGTCATTTGCATATCATTATGTATTTTCTAGGACTTTGCATATTTCAATAGTTTACATTCAATAGTTAGTTTCTATCTTCCATTTCCACCATTTAGGGCATCCCACACACATCACTTTAAGCCCCTAATCTATGAATGTGACATTAGCATTTTGGCCCATCTTTCTCCTTTTAGGTGAAAAAATTTAGAAGTGTAAGAAATCATTAAGGTGCCAAAATTAGTGTTACATTTTGGTGAATCCGATGTCCGCATCCCTTCCTTTCCGATTTAGAGTCCTTCTTCATCCTAGGTTTTCTTTATACTATTTGAGTTGCATTCTAGGGTTTCACATTTTTGCATGCATGTATGTGTATATAACTTACATTCTTTCCTCTCAAATAATTTTCAATCATCCAAAATCTGCACCTACCTTTCTTCTTCTAGTTATCCAACATCAAAACCATCCAAAACAGTTGCAAATTTCTGGAAATTTTGAAAAAAACCCTAACTAGGACTAATTCGCCATTCTAGGCGACCTAGTTCCTTTCTAGATTTTCCACTGTCTATTACAACAAAAAAAACCTCATTTATGTGCTTTCTTAGGCTCCTGGTATCATATACTATAAGTCTAGAAAGTTTTAGGAACATATGTTTTCTCCTTCTAGCTCAAAAACATCATTTTAGGATGGTCATTCTTAACATCATTTCATCATTAGATCTGAAAATGCTTACATTTTTGCAATTTTGCATCACATTAATAAAAGTACTTTTCACTTTTGCATATAAAATGTTTTTATTCATAAAAATTTGCATTAGTTTTTTAAAAGTACTTTTCATTCTTTCATGTACATTATATACATTCTTAAAGCTTAGCATATATTGGATACAAATGTTTTGTTTCTTTGCATATACATTGTTTATATTACTGAAACATTGCATGAAATTGTTACATGTACTTTTCATTTTTATTCAAACAATGTTAGTAACTTACATAACTAGACATGTTAAGAAAAATTTCCTACCCTCTCCCTATGAGAGTGTTTTAGTGACATAAGATACAACTTTGGCCATTCCTAATGATCATATTTGTTCTTCTCATAATATCTCTCCCCTTGGTGATGGCGATATTTTGGTAGAAGAACCAATCAATGAGAGTTGTGATAATCCTAGTTGTTTCTCTCCTAGTACCTCTCTTAGTGGACAATACATTCCTAAACAAGACAACACAAACTTAGCTAATCATGACACTAATGCTTGTTCTTCTCCTAGTATTTCTCCTTGTTGTGACAAAAAATATTTGCTGTTAGAAAACACAATTAGTGAAGGTCATGAGACTCTTAGTTGTCCCCCTTCACCTAAAAAAACCTTCCTATGCAAGAAAACTCAATCATTGATCATTCATACGTTAGTGATAAAGCCATTTTAGAAGAACCGACCTTTGATTGTCAAGAGTAGTTGGTTTGCAGTTCTCCTAAAACCCTTCCTCCTAGGGAGGATATCATGACACCTGATAAGGCTAACATTGACAATAATAATATTGTATCCTTAGAAGAAAATAAATAGAAAACCTTAGCCTCTCCCTTGCTCAAGGATGTTAATATTATTTAACCTCAACTTATCCTCTACCCCCCTTCAAACAAACCTTTAACTCCCAACCAACCCAACTTCATCCTCTACCCACCTAAGAATAATGTGTCATAGCAACCGAGTCATAATACCATTTCTCACACACATTACACAAGAAACAATCCGCGGCCGCAACCATCTCCCTCCACACCCTTACCTTTACCTAATTCTATATTACCTACTGCCCCTCGATTAAATTCACTTCTTAGGGAGTATGACCTTGTTGACCAACTAAGAAATACTCCCGCTAAGATATCATTATGGGATCTTATTCAAGCCTCCCCTCACTATCATAACATGATATCGAATGCCTTACAAGAAGTTCCTATCCCTTCTAATGCACAACCAAATGACATAGCAGCTATTATTCACATAATAAATGCTGATATTGTTTTTCACCAAAGTGATCTCCCTCCTTTGGATGTAAAAAAACAAAATGAATCTTTCATAATAATCTCTCAATATAAAACAAAAGGGATCAAGAGAACTCTTGTCGATACAGGCTCTTCCCTTAATGTGTGTAGTGTTATTCTTTTGGATAGGCTTGGCATTGATCGATCAAACATCAAATCTGATTCTCTCTCCATTTGAGGATTTGACAACATCACAAAGAAATTGCTTGGTGTGGTCACTTTGCCTCTCACAGTTGGAATGGTCACATTAGACACAAAGATTCACGTTATGCTTCATGAACTTTCATACAATCTTCTCTTAGGTAGACCGTGGATTCATGCAATGAATGGAGTGCCTTCCACTCTTCATCATAAGATGAAGTACATATACAAAAACAAAGTGTACACACTTGAAGCCACCCCTGAACCAAACAGTTGCTTGAACATTGAGAAATCCAAAGAGAATCATTTCAACACCTTAACTCCAACCACCCAAGTGGAACCCTCACAACACACAAACAACGAACAACCTCTTGATAAAATCATGAAGCTCTTTGATGATGATTGGGGTTCCTTAGACTTCACACCAACATCCGTGAGAGAATACAAGATCACACACAAAGACTCTGAAAAGGGAATCATAGTCTTGTCAACAAAAGACTCGACAAATCCTTCACAAGTATCCACCTCAATCACTTTAGATAAAGAAGCAAAAAATGAGCCATCACCCGATCCAAAAGCAATGAAAAATATTTATGGAAAAGGTTATGAGCTTATGAAACAACTTGGCTACAGTGGAAAAGGATGTGGTGCTAGTGACCAAGGTATCCGTAACCCTATCAAGCTTAACATGCAGACAACAACTCATGGTCTTGGTTATTTTCCCTGGATTGAAATCATCAAACCTTCCTCCAACATCAACCTCATCCCAAACCATCCTCCTCAATCACCTTCCAAATGTGATCCTTTTCAACACTCGCACCAAACAAAGAAACCTCCGATTAATTTCATCTCACAACACACTCATGATTTGGATTTTACACACTCCTCCAAAGGAGTATACAAAATCTCACAATCTATAGTGCCTTGCATAAGTATGACATCTTATACTAAGCAAGACCCATCATTGTTGCAAACCAAAAGAAAACCTTCTCACCTTGATCAAGAGGGCATCTTGTTGAGACTCCTCCAAGATCACTTGATCTCCCTCCCTCCTTGAACTTGAAAGAAATGTTCCAACAAACATTCCTTTTGTGCCTACCATAGAGTTCATGGTCATCACACTAATAAATGTAAGGCCTTGAGTAGTAAAATCCAACATCTTAAGGAGCTTGGTGCTGTCCCTTATGTGGGGGCACCTCATTCCTCTAATTGATACTTATTTTTCACTCTACCTTGCATTTCATCAATCCTTTCGGCTCATCCTTGTCCTGCACTAAGTGGGGACAAGGGGTTAGGCAGCCTTCTCCTCGTATGCCACTTGTTGTTGTCTCTCTTGACTATTCATTAACCTTTCATGAACAGATAAGAGCAAGCTTGGGATGAGGAAAACATTTCTTAAGTTGAATCACATGTGACATACTCCCCTCTTCATGACGTAGCTTATTAGAAACATATCACTTGGCATAGGGTTTTCTGAACAAGCTCTCATGTCCTCTTCTTCTTCTTATACTTTAAAGCAATTTCTCACAGTAATGGTGTTAGAAATTCCTTTAAAGTTGGGGCATACATCAACACTCACATTTCATTGTGTGAATTTCATTTTCTTGCAACTCCCCCTCTTGAAAACATTAGGTACAATGTTTCTCAGGATGAGACATTTGCATTTTTCCTCTTTTGCATACAAGATGAGTTTTTCCTCTCTTGCATACAAGATGAGTCCTTTGCATTCTTCCTCGGTGAAATTACACTTAATTTTCCTTAAGATGAGACATCACACGAACTAAGAAAAATCCCTTTGAACAATCCTTACATCATCATCTCAAACATCATTTCTCTTTTGTGGTGCCTTATCAAAGTTATCAGGAGATATAACTTTTGTATGGTTTGAGTGGGAAGCCCAACCAATAGCATGACTTCCCCATAGCCACCTTTGTGTGTGTGAGGACATACCAACTAAGTGTATGTTTCTCACCTTTTAGGCCTTCCCACCCAGTGGACAACCAAAAGTATCATCACCCGAGAGTGAGTACATCATCTCTTTTTGGACAAACAACCTAGATCTGATCCACAACTAGCTGGACAAACAGTCGAAGCTTGATCCAACCCATTTCATTTTCCTTCTTCTCCTCCTTCTAGTTCTTATCATTGCATGATCATGTATCTCATTTTGTTGCAATTCACTCACCCTTGAATGTGTCTTCCTGCATTGATGTCGACTTGACTTAGAATCTCGAATCCTGGGGGCTTGACCGCCTTCTTCATTCTTCATCATTCTTCACCATCTCCATGTAGCTACTTTAGTGTGAGTTTGAAGCAAGTTCATCCTCTCAATAAAGTGGGGGCTAAATGTGTCACCAAAAAGTGTAGCCTTGACACTTTTCACTCATTTGGACCATTGCCTATGGATTTTGGACCTCTTTTTACCCCTTTCCAAGCCTCGTGCCAAAGTTTTGTAAGGTGTTGTAAAATTTTTTTACACTTTCCTAGGCTTGTCATCACTAAATTAACCCTTTCTTATGGAATAATGACCCCCTTAATTCACTTATATGCCTTACCTTAGTGTGTTTTATGAGACAATCCCAAAAAACAATAATAATCACTCTTTAATCCCCGAAAACCAATGGAAAATGCCCAAGTGGACTAGGTTGCCACCTTGGGCAACCTAGTCCCATGTGGCTTAAAATTCAAATTTAACTTAATTTCTTTCAGGATTTTTGTCTCTCAAACCCGAAGGCCGGCCTTTGAGATTGTATTTTTGAGAAAATTAGGGCATAACTTGTATAAATAAGGGATTTTCTCATCTTTTTCACCCTAATCACCTAATTCATCATTATTCACATCTCTCTCATTCACTCTCCACTCCACATTTCTCCTTCTCAAGCAAGCTAAGCAAGCTAGGGTTTTGAGTATTCTAAGTCAAGAAGACATCCTTTGTTGAAGCATCCAAGGGGTTGAATCCTCCATTGCTGCAACTCAAGATCAAACATCATGGAAAGGTAAAATCCATTACTCCTTTGTTTAATGATTCATTAAATCATTTCTCTAGTTTGGTTTAATTACTCAAAAGGGGCTTGACCAAGGCAAGTCCCCATGCCCTAACAATCAACAATTTTTTCCCTCTTAGTGTGATTTGTAGGTCTTGTATGCAGATTTGACAAAGAACCAAGGTGGAAAGGCCTTCAACAACTTGTCAAAGCCTTCAAGGTTGCAAAAACTCTAATTGGAGATTGGATAAGACTTGTAGGTTGAGAATCAAGGTTTCTAGTCCAAACACTTGGAGGAACAGAAAGTGCAGATCAAGAGCCTCTGATTCCACCTTTAGATTCCCATAAAAGACAAAAGGGACATTCTCGCTAGTTATGGCGACCTAGTCCCACTGTGCATATTTTTTAGTGATCTCTATGAATCCGGATAACCATTTGGTTGAAACAAGCCCCAAAGTAGTTTTTTGAAATCACCCCGAAAAAGGACTAGGTCGCCTAGAATGGCGTAAGTGTCCCAGCAGGCCAAAATTCTAGATTCAACAACTTTTTCAGTCTCTAATCCAGTCTGCAACTCATTCCTAGATGCACCTCTTCAATATTATTCATTTTTGTAATAGTTCATTTGTTTTCTTAGGTCATTTGTATATCATTATGTGTTTTCCAGCACTTTGTATTTCAATAGTTTACATTCAATAGTTAGTTTCTATCTTCCATTTCCAACATTTAGGTTATCCTACACACATCACTTGAAGCCCCTAATCTTTGAATGCAACATTAGCATTTTGGCCCATTTTTCTCCTTTTAGGTGTAAAACCCTAGAAGTGTAAGAAAGCATTTAGGTGCCAAAATTAGTGTTACAACTTGATATGCCCCATTTATTTGCTTGATTACTAATTGTGAATCACCAAAGATCTTAATGTCTTTTGCACCCATGATTAAAGTAGCACGTAACCCAGTGAGAAACACTTCATACTCAACAATGTTGTTTGTACATAGGAAGTTTAATTGATACGACAAGGGAATAGGCTTTCCTGCAGAAAAATTATTATAACTCCAGTGTCAGAGCCTATTCTACGCTTAGATCCATCAAAGTAGAGTTCTCATGTATGAATTTTGACTGTTAGCACATTATCATCAGGGAAAGATTCGTTGCTAGGCACGACCAAAGGAGAAGGAGCATCATCCAATTGGTCAATCAAGGCTTGACCTTAATTTATTTTTGTGAGAGAAAAACTTAAGGTTAAACTCAGTCAACAACATCACCCATTTAGCTAAACGTCCTGATAAATCTGTATTGTTGAAAAGATGTTTGAGAGGATCAAATTTCATCATTACTTGTATAACTTGGGTTTGTGCAAGATCATAGGGGTCCAAAAAGTGGCGATGTGAAAAAAGGTATTTTTAACACGCCCAAAAATGCGAAATTCACGCCTTTGACTTTTTGCAGGCCCAAGTACAATATCCGTTATTAATGGATATCTGTTATATAATGGATATCCATTTAGTTTAAGTGACATTTTATAATTCCATTGGGTCTGGCCTCGACCGTTTGTTTTATTTTATATATTATATTAATTTTTTAATATATTTATCATATACGTATTATTGAATATATTATAACATTATACTTTATTATAATATTTATATAATACTAAATACTATATATTAAATATAGTATTAAATTTATTATATTTTATGATTATATTATATTATAATATAATATAATATAATATTATAATATAATATAATATTATAATATAATATAATATTATAATATAATATAATATTATAATATAATATAATATTATAATATAATATCATATATTATAGTATATTATAGTATAATAGATATATATATTATAGTATAATATAATATATATATATATATTATATTATACTAATATATATATATATTATACTATAATGTATATATATATTATATTATACTATAATATATATATATATATGTATTATTTATAATATATTATATTATATTATGTATAATATATATTATATGTATTATTTATAATATATATTATATTATAATATAATATATATTATAAATAATACATATAATATATATTATACATAATATAATATAATATATTATAAATAATACATATAATATATATTATACATAATATAATATATATTATAATATAATATAATATATATTATACATAATATAATATATATTATAATATAATATAATATATATTATAGTTTTTAAAAAATCACTTCCAATTGAATATGGTTGGGTCTCGGACCCGACCATATATTTAAAAAGCTATAATTTGGGAAATAAATATCTGTTTTGAAATGGATATCGTTTCTTGTCTTATACACAAATAAGAAAATCTGAGTGCTCATTTCACTGTCTTGTTTGTGTGCAGGTTTATTCAACAAGGCAACTTGGATATCCGTTTTCCAGAGGATAATTAGCTAAAATTTGTAAGTATTTGTGGATGTTTCAATTTTTATTCATTTTGTATTGTTTTTATTTTGAATTTTAGTGAAAAATAGGGTAAATTTGATAGATTTTTCATTGCAATAAAACCATTGTTAATTTTGGATTTGTTTATTAATTAATAGATATAAAATGGATCAACATGAAAACCCAAACCCTATAGAAGATGAAAACCGAAACCCCACACAAAATGAAAACATTAATCCTGTAGAAAATGAAAACCCCGATCGTGAACAAAATGAATACCCCACAAATCCTCCATCAGAACCGTTGTTTCCAAATGAAAACGTGCCAGCAATACATGAGTCTATTCATAGAAATTTAGATCAATTAAGAAAAGTATGTCAAATCTATGAGACTCTAGATGAGCTATTAGAGATGAATAACACTTTGCAAACAATCATTTCAAATGTTGAAACTTTGGCAACTCAACATAATAGATTTGCATAGTGGCGAGAGGAACAAAGACAATTTTATGCTGATGGATTATCATATGATGAGGTGAAAGCACTTGATATTGAGAAACACCAATTAGCTCAGTTATTCATTGATCAGAGAACATGACAACTTGTTAATGTGCGGAAACCAAAATTTTCAATTAAATGGTGCACCCATAGAGGCATACTAGATAATTTTTGGAGACGTTGGTGGATGGTTTTTGATAAACCATCCAACAACAATCTTGATGTCCCCCAATATTTTCTTCGAAAATTATATGCTAAGTTTGTGCTAGGGAGACATGCAAGATTTCCAGGGTGTTGGTAGAGGGATGCCACAGGATAGACCTAGAGCATGTTGAGTCACCCCTGTTCGTCCTCCTCCACCTATTGCTGCTCAAAATCCACTACCTTACCGTGAGATTGCTGTAGATGCAGGGACTCTGAGCATTTATACGTTACATTTATTGAGTGATCATTTGGTCACATAGAGCCATCATGTTGCGCAACCATTTGATAGTGCATCCCATCATGGTGGTGCTGTAGTTGATCCATTCGAGCATGATGGTGGTGCATCTGCTGCAACAACTACCACTAGTACATCGCCATCAGCTCCCACTGGTACACAGTCATTAGCTCACATTGGTACACCGTCCTCTTCAGGGCATATTTGTGTGCCTCATTGTTGCATGACATACAACAAATTATGTTTTGGACCTCTCCGACGGTCCACTGAGGCCTCCAAAGACACATCCAACTATGAGATTCATGATATGTCAAATGTAGGAGTTGATAGAGCATGGAGTGGACCATTTCCAGGACATACATCGATTGCCAGGGATGATATGGGAGGACCGGTAAGACTTAAAGTAATTTCGTTGTGTGTTTTATGTAAATTCTTTCATATTTTATGAGAGATATTTGTAATAGTATATGTTTATGTGCTAGAATGTTTAACATTTGTTGACAGAGGAGTAGATGTTGGAAGTGCAGGAGGCTACACATACTGCCATTTCATTTGCGCTAGAGAATCAACATACGGTAAATTATTTAAATTATTATTTTAGATGTTAATTTTTGAAATCTATTATGTTTAAATACGTGTAAGTTACATATATTGATAGTCTGATGTAATCTTGTCTTTTTATGCAACAACCTAGTTCTTATACAACCTTGTTGACTCGGTATGACCCATTGGATGAAATTACACAACAAGCATATATTTTTTTAATTCTCAATATTATAATTATGTGTGGACGTGCATTTACATTCTTGTAATTTTTTTATATAGGAAACCATCTAAGCTGATTCATCCACTATGAGCCCATCTAGTGTCATAGAATCATAATAGGTATCTATTTATTTAATATTGTAGATCATTTACTTTTAGATAGGAGTAGATATGTGATTAGTAGATATGATTATTTGTCAACAATTATATGTTAATTTGTATCATTTTTATTTTATTTTCTATAGTCCTCTACTCGACTCAACACTGTGATGAGTGTGAGACCATTACTTTATAGGAGGACTCCTGATCATCTTGAGGGACAATTATATGCAAAATGTCTTGCAAAAAAGAGAGCAAGATTTTAGGTAAACAAGAATTGCATTATTGGTATAATATAGTACATGTATACTAATTTTGATGTTAAATTGGTAATTTATAAATGATGGTATATAATTTTCTATCTACTAGTCTAACTTGTCAACCATTCACATAATTTTCTAATTTTTTGTTTGAAATGTTATTGTGCAGGAAACTTCAGAGCAACTAACTTCTTCGAGGAGGCTCGATTTTGATGGTCCGACATAGGATTAGGATATGATATAGATTGATATGTACTTAGGGTTTGATAGATCTTGAGATGGCATATATGCCACATTTTGTAAAGCTTATTATAAAACTTGTTCTGAGTAGGCACATGCCAAATTTGTATATGCACAAAAAAATTTATTCTACAGTTTGATATATAAGAATTGATATTCGATCTAATTTTTTCCTGCATGTCTTTCTACTTTGAATTTTCATAATGGAATGTATAATTATCTTAGAATGGTTTAAATTTATGATTGATAATGTATGTTATAGATTAACGAAATTACATTTTAATATTTCACTTATGAATTACAATTGGTAATCCATCTAGTTCTTTGAGGAGTTTTTTCAAATAATTCATTGTCTTTTCTATTGTACCACATTTTTGATACATGTCTACCAATACATTTTTATCAAACATGCAATTTGAGAATACCCATGATTTCAAGCTCTGTTGAATGAATTTACATCTGACATTATTTTGTTTTTCGAGCTCATGTAATGAAGTGGGAAACTGATTTTTATTTCGTAAGAAGTTAAAATTAATGAAAATTGGATACAACTTAATGAAATGCATATCATGGTACAATGTTCATTCAAAACTAATATAATCATCTTGATAAAAATAAATGTCACTCAATGTTCATTCAAGATTAATAACATATAAAATGTATAAAATCATCTTGAGTAAGAATCAGTATCTTTCAACCATAGGGGTTCGATGCAACCTTCAAACAAAGTCCTTAAAACTGAACAAGATACATGTTCATTAGATTGTTCATGTGAAATATATATAATAATCATGATAAAAAATTAAGACATCACTCAACCATGATGCAACCATTAAACAGACCAAATGAATGTGATACTACCATTAATCAAACCAAATACAACTCCATGACATGCATGTTATTTGACCTTGGACATGCAATTTGTATTATCGTAATGCACAACAATGAATCTTGCTAACCATAATGCATCAATAAGCAAAAAAGGAATACTATATGGGTACATTTATGTTAGGAATGGTCCTCTATTGCACCCAAACATGTCGAATCACTCAGAGCTACATTGGACCGACGATTTCCCTTAAGAATCCAAAGTGCTAAAAGGCAACAATCTTTGATAGGTTATTTCTCAGAAACCATGATGCTTATATGCTCTTTTTCCAAGGCTACAAGATTGTGTTGGGACCCTATACAATAACCTCTCTCAGTTTTTTCTATCTTGGAGGCATTATCTCGTGGTGACGAGTTTTTAGTTAATAAAAACGTTGTCAAATGCAAGCAGTGTAAAGTTGAAAAGTGGTACAAATTTTGTTCTGCAACTCATATGACCAAATGGACTGTTCCAAAATGTCCAAATGGGTATGTTTATGCTAGGAATGGTCCTCTTTTGCACCCAAACACATTGAATCACTCAGAGCTACATTGGACCAACGATTTCCCTTAAGAGTCCAAAGTGCTAAAAGGAAACAATCTTTGAAGGGCTATTTCTTAGAAAACGTTAAGCTTATAGACTCTCCATCAAAGGATATGGGATCATGTTGGGACCCTCTACAATAACCTCTCTTGGTTTTTTCTATCTCGGAGGCGTCATCTCGTGGTGACAAGTTCTTAGTTGAAGAAAAAGTTGTCAAATGCAAGCAGTGTAAAATTGCAAAGTGGTGTAACTTTTGTTCTACAACTCGTATGACCAAATGGACTGTTCCAACACGTTCGGATGGGTACGTTTATGCTAGAAATGGTCATTTTTTGCACCCAAACATGTCGAATCACTCAGAGCTACATTGGATCGATGATTTCCCTTGAGAGTCCAAACTGCTAAAAAATAACAATCTTTGAAGGGCTATTTCTTAGAAATTGTGAAGCTTATAGACTCTCCATCAGAGGCTATGGGTTTGTGTTGGGGCACTCTACAATAACCTCTCTTGGTTTTTTCTAGCTTGGAGGTGTTATCTCCTGGTGACAATTTTTCAGTTGAGGAAAAAGTTGTCAAATGCAAGTAGTGTAAAGTTGCAAAGTGGTGCAACTTTCGTTCTGCAACTCGTATGACCAAATGGACTATTCCAAAATGTCCAAATGGGTAATTTTATGCTAGGAATGTTCCTCTTTTGCACCCAAACACATCGAATCAATCGGAGCTACATTGGACCGACGATTTCCCTTAAGAGTCCAAAGTGCTAAAAGGCAGCAATCTTTGGCGGGCTATTTCTCGAAAACCGTGAAGCTTTTAGACTCTCTGTTGGAGGCTATGGGATCGTGTTGAGACCCTCTAAAATGAAATCTCTTAGTTTTTTCTATCTCGGAGGCATTATCTCTTGGTGACGAGTTTTCAGTTCAAGAAAAAGTTGTCAAATGCAAGCAGTGTAAAGTTGCAAAGTGGTGCAACTTTCGTTCTGCAACTCGTATGACCAAATGGATTGTTTCAACACATCTAGATGGGTATGTTTACGCTAGGCATGGTCCTATTTTTCACCCAAACACATTGAATCACTCAGAGCTACATTAGATCGACGATTTCCCTTAAGAGTCCAAAGTGCTAAAAGACAACAATCTTTGAAGGGATATTTTTCAGAAATCGTGAAGCTTAAAGACTCTCTGTTGGAGGCTATGGGATAAAGTTGGGACCCTCTACAATAACCTCTCTCAGTTTTTTTCTATCTCTAAGGCGTTATCTCGTGGTGACGAGTTTTCAGTTGAGGAAAATGTTGTCAAATGCAAGCAGTGTAAAGTTGCAAAGTGGTGCAAATTTCGTTCTGCAACTTGTATGACCAAATGGACTATTCCAACACATCCGGATGGGTATGTTTACGCTAAGAATTATCCATTTTTGCACCCAAACATGTCGAATCACTCGGAGCTACATTGGACCGACGATTTCCCTCAAGAGTCCAAAGTGCTAAAAGTCAGCAATATTTAAAGGGATATTTCTCAGAAACCATGAAGCTTATAGACTCTCTTTTGGAGGCTATGGGATCATGTTCGGACCCTCTACAATAACCTCTCTCAGTTTTTGCTATCTCGGAGGCGTTATCTCGTGGTGACGAGTTTTTAGTTGAGGAAAAAGTTGTCAAATGCAAGTAGTGTAAAGTTACAAAGTGGTGCAATTTTCATTTTGCAACTCATATGACCAAATGGATTGTTCCAACACATCCAGATGGGTATGTTTATGCTAGGAATGGTTCTCGTTTGCACCCAAAATCACCGAATGACTTTGAGCTATATTGGACCGACGATTTTGTTTGCTTCTTCTGTGGCATTTGTCCTTGATGTCAAAACTTCCTTGGGTTGGTGACTTGGCTTTCCACAGTTTGGTCTTATTATTGCATTTGATTGACATACTTCTTTGGCATTATGATGTTATCTTTTTGGTTTTACTGATTATTTGGTTACATGTGCAACAATCTTGGTTATTTCTGAAGGGTTGAAGGTTGTTTCAGGTGATATCATTTTGGTACACCTAAAGCTTCTCCCATCGAGGTGCTAGAAACTAGTTTATGAAAAGTGAATTTCACTTGGTGTATGGTAATTGGCATGGGAGTATGGCATTGTGAACTTAACATGTTTTTAGCCTTCATTTCACTTCACAAGGCTTTGGAAATTTGTCATTGGACACTATAAGGCATTGGATTTTAATGAGGTGGCAAATCGACCTCGGGTAAAGGTATTCAAATTATTCTCTAATTTGCATTTAAATCAGGTCTAAATGATTAATATCTGATCGGGCCTCAAGGCCGACAACATGTATTTGGTTTTGATTAATTTGTATATGCCACATTGGAAGTGACTAAGCTTGTGACTACTTGGGGACATTGAGTCTTAAGAATTCAACACTTTACCTAAAATAATGCTAGGCATTATTGAGTCGAATTTACACATGCTTAGTCTTTGATTCGGGTATTGAGTTTGTCGGCATGATGTTGGATTCCTTTGGCCGCAAACTTCAAATATCATTGAGTGTTTTTAACTTTGAGTCTGTCCTTTTAGACTCCAAATGATTATAATTTTTGTGTGAAGGAATTCGATTGTTTGCATTGGATGTTTAGGGAAAAATCTCTAGCGCTTTCATTGCGCATGGGTTTGGAACCCTACACTAGCCGCCAAAATGGATTCTTGTCCTCAACCATTTCTCTGTACTCTCTGGCATTCTGATCTTGGACAACGTGTGGGGGAGGTGAGAGGACCATTACAATGGTCGTTTTGTGTGTCTGCTTCCTCCTGCTGGGTGAAGGCCCGAGTTTGGAAGGTGTTTTGGCCATTTCTTTCTCTGCAGATCTGGTAAACTCCTTCATGACAGCAACTCCATTTCTATTCTTAGGTACTCTTCTTTTAACTAGTTTGCAGATCCGTTACTTCTCAGGCAAGGTTAATATGAGATAATTTTTCTTTGCAAAATAAAAAGTGAAATTAGTCTATTCCTTTCATGATTAGATCGAAAATGACTGCTCCAAGACTTGACTGCATTTTCATTAAAGGTTATTATGAAAATTTTAATGGGATTGTGATTTCTGGTTGTGGGCAATCATAATAACCTTGAATCTCTTCAGTTTATCACCTGGGTTCATTTATAATGGTTCTTGGTTGCATTATTTTGAGGTTGTTTAAGTCGCACTTCATTGTGGTTTCAATTACTTATATTTGCATCTGTTTTATCGGGTATAAATCATGGTATATATATTATTTTTCATGCTGAGTCATTGAGGAAAATGTGTGTAGGCTGCTTGTGAAGTTTATGCTCAGTCTCCTCTCTATTTTTGGTATACAGTTCTTCTTTTCCTATCAGAAGAAAATATTATTCTCCAAAGAACTCTTTAATACCTAAAATGTATCTCAACAGGAAGTGGAAACAAACAAAAAGATCACCTCTGTTTTGATTTGTAAAAAACAAGATTGTGCTGTAACCGAAAGTTGTAATTTTCCTGGAATGTAATGATGTAATCTGTAAAAAGAGAAAAATAGAGAGATTAGGGTTTTATCTTGTCAGTAAAACCTAAAAATAAAAAATGAGAGTAGGGAATTACTATTCATAGTTGAGAGAGGGCAATTTTCTTTGAGCTGAAAAAATTGGAAAACACAGTGTATTATCTATTTTTGTATTTGTATCATGAAAGATTGAAAATTAGTAAGTGAGAAAAAGAAAGAAACATCATACCATTGTAATACAGTTTGATGAGAAGTTGTAATGAGATTGTAACTATATTTTCCTCAAGTTGTCTTAAGGCTTGATAATGGATGGAACTCTAAAGAGTCATTCTTGACTCTTGAGAATTCTATGCATTGTCTGTCAAGAGGCACTTGATAAAAATCAGGGAAATAGAGAGATCCTCTATATCATTGTATGTTCTATTGAAAAATAGAAAAGGGGTTGGTGCTCCTTGAGATTGGTGTCTCTAAACAGAGGGGTTGGTGCTCCTTGAGTCGGTGCTCAAAAATCAGCCAATGAGGCATTGTCAAAATAATTATTGAAATGAAAGCCTGATAAAGGAAACAGGTTCAAGAGTGGTTTTTCTACCCTAGGAGGGTTTTCCACTCAGCATATCTTGTGTCTATTTGAGTTTCTATGATTCATTTGGTTCAATGCTTTATTGCTTTAAAATGCTATGTTGCACTATTCTCATTTCAGTTTATGTGATTGCATTCAATACATGAATGATTCTATCATTGATAAATGAGAGCAAAAATCTAGTTTATTTCAGTTTCAGTTAAAATTGGTAAAGAAGATAATAACACTGATTCACCTTCCCCCTCTCAGTGTCTTTTCACTCCAACAATTGGTATCAGAGCCTAGGGTTCTCTGATAGGTCTTTCCAACCTAGGATTGATTGTGGCCTTGGATTCTATTCAAAATGTCTCAAGCTCGTGAAGGCACTTCCATGACTAGAGCTCCATTATTTGATGGAACTGATTATGTATTCTGGAAAATCAGAATGGAGACTTATTTAACTTCTATTGACCTTGATGTTTAGAGCATAGTATTGTATGGGTACACTGTACCAGCTACTTTGCCAACTACTTATGATGAAAAGAAAATATATGAAACCAATGCAAGAGAAAAACATGCTCTTCTGTGTGCTCTGACTAAAGATGTCTTCATCAAAGTCATGCACAGCAGTTATGCTAGGGAAATCTAGACTAAACTTGAAACTATCTATCAAGGAAATGAAAAGGTAAAATAGTCTAAAGTCCTCACTTTAAAACACCAGTTTGAAGAATTAAAAATGAGGGACGATGAAAAAGTAGTTGACTACTTTTTGAGAGTTGATGAAATAGTCAATGCCATGAAGGGTCTGGGAGAAGAAGTCAAGGAATTTAATGTTGTAACCAAGGTCATCAGAACCTTACCAACAAAATTTGAAGCTAAGGTAGCTACTCTAGAAGAGAAGAAACACTTTACCTAGCTTACCCTTGATAGCCTACAAGGCACTCTTACTGCCTATGAAATGAGGATTAGTAAAAAAAACACCACTACAAAAGAAAAGAACATTTAATGCTAAAAGGAAAGAAAGGGATGAGCTCACTGAATCATAATTTTCCGATTCTAAAGAATCCCACTTTGTGAGGAAAATCAAAAAGGGTTCTGGAAAGTATAAGGGAAAAATTCCCTCAAATGCTTTAACTGTGGAAAAATAGGCCACTTTGCTGCAAAGTGCCCCTATGGTGACACAAACAGTGATAACGAAAAATCTAAAAAATTTGCCAAGAAAAAGGCTTATAGACCCAAACAGAAATTCAATTTCAAAAAGAAGAAAAGTCTGTTCAACAAAAATGAAACAGACTTTGAATCTGAAGATTCTTTAGATGAAGAGGATGAAAATCTCTTCATGGCTGAAATCATTTAGCAAGATGAAAATAACAACAATGATGCTGAAGATGGCGAAGTGGATTATGATGGAGAAGTAAAATGTGCTCTAGAAGAGCTAAGGAAACTTAAAAAACAAATGCGTGCTCAAGAACAAAATACTGCTCAAGATACTTCACAGGAGAAACTCATAAATCTCGAGATAGTCTCATTAAAAACTCAACTTGAAGAATCTAAAAGAGTTGAAGACTGCCTTCGTATTGGCATAAGATTTAAAGATCAAGAAATTCAAAAACTTGAACATGAGATTGTAGATCTCAGAAAGACCATTGAGAAATATGAGAGAACTCTTAAACTGAATGACATGCTCAGTAAACAGAAACTGAACAATGATAAAACTGGTATTGGTTTTGTGAAAGGTGAATGTTCAAATAACAATGCAAAGGACAATGTTGTTGCTGGAAACAAAAGTCCTGAACTCAAACATCCTAATTTTGACAAGGATCATGCTCATCCTTTTAGGAGCAACAAAATGGCTTATAACTCCTACCCTCTCTTTTATGGGTATTGTTACTTCTACAAAAAAATTGGTCACAAGGTGAACTCTTCTAGATTTATAAATTCTAGAACTCCTATATTTGGTTTTAGGTAGAATCATGGCTTTGCAAGACAGATTAGATGTTTCACATGCAAGTCTTTGGGTCATTTTGCTAAGCAATGTAATATTGATTAGGAAAATAAACAATAGAGAACAAAAAAGGTCTAGAAACCCAGAGCTATCAACAATATAGAACAAACTATATTTGTTCAAACTGCTTTCCACTTTGAGAAAAAGGACTTATGGGTCCTGGACAGTGGTTGTTCTAACCACATGACTAGTGATAAAGAAAAAATCACTAATCTTGAAGATTATGTAGGTGGTTATTTGAAGTTTGGAGATAATTCAGGTATAAAAATCAAAGGTAGAGGTTCACTTCTTCTGAATGAAGACACTCCTATTTATAATGCGTATTACGTAGAAGGATTAAAAAACAACCTTTTGAGTGTTAGTCAAAAATGTGACAGTGGCTATGAGGTCTTGTTCAGTTCACAGGGATGTGAGATTAAAAATAAGCTTGGAAAAGCTATTGTTGCAGGAAGGAGGACTAAGGGAAATGTCTACAATCTCCTTGACACATCTGGAAATGAAAACAATCATGTGAGAAATGTTAAGAGAGTTTCATATAATGTGACGAGAAGAAATTCTTCTCTCTATGGTCTAGACAAATTTATTATATGTTATAGGTGTAATAGGTTTGGACACAAAGCACAGTGGTGTAAGAAAAGTTTGATAAAGCCTTCTAGGGACTACATGTTCAAAAAAAAGGAAAATAATACCATGAGTAAGGACAAGACAAAGCCTATACAAGTATGGAGAAGAAAGCAAGAAAATAAAAATGAAAAACTAAATCTTGTGCATGCTACACAAGAATCATCTCTGTGCATTTGAAAGGCTGTATGAAGATAGGGGGAGATGATTAATTATTTTTGAATAAACCCCTTTGATATCAAATAAAAGGTAGTAGAATCTTGTTATTTCATAACCCATTTATCATCAAAATGCAAGACAGAGATTTGTTTTATTGTCTATGCTGGGAATAATAGTGACAGTGAATTGATGATAACTGTCTTAATGCAATGATCCATCTATATCATCATTAAGTTAGAAGATGATTTATCATATGACTATTGGTGTTGTAGCAGTTGATACCTTTTGTGTCTTTGGGAGTGTCCACAGTAAAAGATATGTGTGACACAATTACACTGTCCACCACTGGTGAACAAATTGTGATTAACCTTACTTTGCTGTAATGTATTGGTTGGGCCAGAAGGATCAATATTTTTTCTTTGTACTTATCAAAATCTATGATGGTTTGTGTACTCAAGGAATACATGAGGTTAATATGCTTTAACAGTGAAGCAGTGCTCATTTTTTCTTTGTCATCAAATCTTGTTATATTGTCTCATCATTGTTCGATATATTAAAACCATATCTAAGAACAACTTGACATAATGCAGTGCCCTAATTTATATGAATGATGTTTTAGCAACATAGAATGTTAAGACAGTGAATTGTTTGAGGTCTCAATTGAAAGAATGATAGAGGCAGTTAGTTGAAAAACTTTAAACGGTAAATGCTGAGTTCTGCAGTGTTGTGCTTGGAAAACATGAACATCATACTAAGTAGTTGCTATAAATTCAGTTTTTCTAGAGTTGTGGTTGCTGATGCAACATTTTTGACTTTGATTATGTTTGTATAGTATACGTGTACTTGAGGACAACAAACAACATTGATAGAAGTTTGGATATTCTTGGATGATGAAGATTTCAATATGCATCTAATGATCAATATTTTCCTTTGACAATTGATTATTTCTTGATACTGATAGTTTGGTGACTTGAGACTTATGCAATGGACTTCATGCTATAGATTTGGTTGCTTTGAGTTATTATGGTGGAAGATGTTATTATGAAGAACAAGGTTAGTTGTAATGAAAAAGAGTTGGCCCAATGATCTTACTGCTGGCTCCTTAAGTAAGTTTTTATTATGCATTGGTATCTACTTGCTTGTTGATGTATATAAATATAGTTTGGTAGTAGTATACTTTAGTGTTTCACTTGCCAATGAATTTGATCATCATACTGTGCTTTATTATGCTCATGGAGGAATGTGCAGTAGGCTATTGAATCAATGATAAAGAGTCACTGATTAAAGAATTTGCACATTTTCACTAAGCTTGAGAAAAGAAATGGTGTCTTATGGATCAGAAAAGAATTTTTTTTGAAGTTTCTTTGTAGGGGGAGCTTGGTTCTATGATTGCTCTCATACAACTTGCTGATCTCTGTTTGCTGCTCTAATTGTATTTGCAGTTGGTTTCATTGGTTGTTTGGCTTTCAGATGTATATTGTGCTTGTTTTCCTTTGGTAACAATATTGGCTTTGGTGACACATTCACATAATCTGGGTGGCACATACTGTGAACAGTTGGTTCACATGTTTCATGACATGCTCTTAGTCTTTTATATGTTGGTATTGATATTTTCCATATGTTCATTACAGCAAGATATGCATTTGTGCATGGTTATTCATTCTAGTAATAGTGTATTTGCAGTTGGCAATAGAGGATGAAGTTTAATATGACCAAAAGGTGTACAGTGATGTTCAAATTTGCAGCCTTGTGATAGTTTTTCAGTCTTTTTGGATTGCTCTTGATGTCAAACCCGAGATTGATACATTTTCTTAGATTCATGACATTAAGATGTTATCCTTTGGTATTCATGGTGTGGCAACTTACAAAACCTATTTCTCAGGATATTCATGCTTCCTATTCATATTTCTCCTTCGCAGATGCTTATGTTTTTTGTTGAACTGACAATGAGAATTATGCTAAAGGTTGTTCAGGATCATGAATTCAGTATATGTTACTGGTCACAGTTTTGCATGGGAATGTATTTGTTTCAGCTAGGTATTGGTTGGTTGTTGTATTTCATGGAGAAAATGGGGAGAAGATGGTTGTTGTATATCTTCCTTTGTCCTTGTGACAAAAAGGGGGAGAAAATGGTGGTTTAGATGGCTCAGATTTTTTCCATCAAGGGCAAAGGGGGAGTTTGTTGGCTTCTTCTATGGCATTTGTCCTTGATGTCAAAAATTCCCTAGGTTGGTGCCTTGGCATTCCACAGTTTGGTCTTATTATTGCATTTGATTGGCATACTTCTTTGGCATTATGATGTTCTCTTTTTGGTTGTACTAATTATTTGGTTCCATGTGCAGCAATCTTGGTTATGTCTGAAGGGTTGAAAGTTGTTTCAAGTGATATCATTTTGGTATACATAAAGCTTCTCCCATCGAGGTGCTAGAAACCAGTTTATGAAAAGTGAATTTCACTTGGTGTATGGTAATTGGCATGGGAGTATGGCATTGTGAACTTAACATGTTTTTAGCCTTCATTTCACTTCACAAGGCTTTGGAAATTTGTCATTGGACACTATAAGGCATTGGATTTTAATGAGGTGGAAAATCGACCTCGGGTAAAGGTATTCAAATTATTCTCTAATTTGCATTTAAATCAGGTCTAAATGATTAATATCTGATCGGGCCTCAAGGCCGACAACATGTATTTGGTTTTGATTAATTTGTATATGCCACATTGGAAGTGACTAAGCTTGTGACTACTTGGGGACATTGAGTCTTAAGAATTCAACACTTTACCTGAAATAATGCTAGGCCTTATTGAGTCGACTTTACACATGCTTAGTCTTTGATTCGGGTATTGAGTTTGTCGGCATGATGTTGGATTCCTTTGGCAGCGGACTTCAAATATCATTGAGTGTTTTTAACTTTGAGTCTGTCCTTTCGGACTCCAAATGATTATAAATTTTGTGTGAAGGAATTCGATTGTTTGCATTGGATGTTTAGGGAAAACTCTCTAGCGCTTTCATTGCTCATGGGTTTGGAACCCTACAATGGCCGCCAAAATGGATTCTTGTCCTCAACCATTTCTCTGCACTCTTTGGCATTCTGATCTTGGACAACGTGTGGGGGAGGTGAGAGGACCATTACAATGGTCATTTTGTGTGTCTGCTTCCTGCTGCTGGGTGAAGGCTCGAGTTTGGAAGGTGTTTTGGCTGTTTCTTTCTCTGCAAATATGGAAAACTGCTTCATGATAGAAACTCCATTTCTATTCTCAAGTACTCTTTTTTCAACTGGTTTGCAGATCCGTTACTTCTCAGGCAAGGTTAATATGAGATAAGTTTTCTTTGCAAAAGAAAAAGTGAAATTAGTTTATTCCTTTCATGATTAGATCGAAAATGACTGCTCCAAGACTTGACTGCATTTTCATTAAAGGTTATTATGACTGTTTTAATGGGATTGTGATTTCTGGTTGTGGGCAATCATAATAACCTCAAATCTCTTTAGTTTATCACCTGGGTTCATTTATAATAGTTCTTGGTTGCATTATTTTGAGGTTGTTTCAGTCGCACTTCATTGTGGTTTTGGTTACTTATATTTGCATCTATTTTATCGGGTATAACTCATGGTATACATATTATTTTCATGCCAGGTCGTTGAGTAAAATGTGTGTAGGTTGCTTGTGAAGTTTATGCTTAGTCTCCTCTCTATTTTTGGTATACAGTTCTTATTTTCCCATCAGAAGAAAAGATTTTTCTCCAAAGAACTCTTTATTACATGAAATGTAACTCAACAGGAAGTGGAAACAAACAAAAGGATCACCTCTATTTTGATTTGTAAAAAACAGGAATGTGCTATAACCAAAAGTTGTAATTTTCCTGGAATGTAATGAAATAATCTATAAAAAGAGAAAAAAAGAGAGATTAGGGTTTTATCTTGTCGGTAAAACCTAAAAAGAAAAAATGATAGTAGGGAAGTACTATTCATAGTTGAGAGAGGGTGATTTTCTTTGAGCTAGAAAAATTGGAAAACATAGTGTGTTATCTATTTTTGTATTTGTATCATGAAAGATTGAAAATTAGTAAGTGAGAAAAGGAAAGAAACATCATACCACTATAATACAGTTTGATGAGAAGTTGTATTGATATTGTAACTAGATTTTCCTCATGTTGTCTTAAGGCTTGATAATTGATGGAACTCTAAAGAGTCATTCTTGACTCTTGAGAATTCTATGCATTGTTTGTCAAGAGGCACTTGACAAAAATCAGGGAAACAGAGAGATCCTCTATATCATTGTATGTTCTATTGAAAAATAGAAAAGGGGTTGGTGCTCCTTGAGTCGGTGCTCAGAAATCAACCAATGAGGCATTGTCAAAATAATTATTGAAATGAAAGCCTAAAAAAGGTAGCAGGTTCAGGAGTGGTTTTTCTACTCCATGAGGGTTTTCCACTCGGCATATCTTGTGTCTATTTGAGTTTTTGTGATTCATTTGGTTCAGTGATTTATTGCTTTAAAATGCTATGTTTCACTATTCTCATTTCAGTTTATGTGATTGCATTCAATACATGAATGATTCTATCATTGATAAATGAGAGCATATATCTGGTTTATTTCAGTTTCAGTTAAAATTGGTAAAGAAGTTAATAACACCAATTCACCTCCCCCCCTCTCAATGTATTTTCACTCCAACAGATTTCCCTTAAGAGTCCAAAGTAATAAAAGGTGGCAACCTTTGAAGGGCTATTTCTCATAAATCGTGTCACCTAGAAATGATATGTTTGAGTGTACAAGATCATACAGGGCCCCTCTACAATAAACTCTTTCAATTTTTGATATCTCTAAGGTGTTTGGCTATGGTGTTGAGTATTTAGTTGATGAAAAAAGGGTCAGATGGATGCGATGTAAAGTTGCATAGGGGTTTAGGGTTTATTTTGTTCCTTGTGAGTAAGTGAAAAATTGATTCGTTTAGTCAAATACACTTAAGTCATGAACTACACACATGAATACAAAGTATACGTATTAAAACACGTAGGTCATAAAGTATACATTGGAATACTCATAAGTGACAAAGTATACACATAAGTTGTAAAGTGTACAATTGAATACATGTAAAGTATACATAATACACATGATATTATAATTCAATAATTGCTATCAAACATAGGATTTAAAAAATGCCACGTAGGCATACAACAAATGACCCTAATACATAGTCATTTCCCAGTAGGGGAAGGAAATAGATCACATGTTGCCTTCGTGGTCAACATAGTCTTCTAGAATAGTAGCATGTTGACGTTCTGGAGTGAGAAGCACCTGTATAAACCATCAAGGTAGCAGTTAAACTACATATAATAGAAAAGATGCTTAGAATAAGAAATCTATACTATTCTAATCTGTCACATACCTCTACCAAAGGATCAGAGCTAGCTATTGTTGTAGTAGCTCCATGATCAGTCATGCCAAGATCATCACAATATACTT
The DNA here is from genome assembly GCA_007115665.2 of Sequoiadendron giganteum. Taxonomy (NCBI): domain Eukaryota; kingdom Viridiplantae; phylum Streptophyta; class Pinopsida; order Cupressales; family Cupressaceae; genus Sequoiadendron; species Sequoiadendron giganteum. The sequence continues at coordinate 59,955,959 of CM021102.1, forward strand.
TGAATGAGAAATCTATATGGTCACAATAGAAAAGATGCTTAGACTAACAAATCTATATTATGCTAAACAACTTGAATGATGATGAGTTGGTAATGAAAACTAGAAAAGATGCTTCGAGTAGAAAATCTATATTATTCTAAACAACCTAAATAATCAACCTTAGTAGATAATCAATATCAAGATGTTATGAACAATATCAAACCTGTCCCATACAACAAATGATCCGCTACTCAAGTGTGCCTGAAGGGTCATCCCTTACCTTCAAAGTTTCGAGTAATGCTTCATGATCAATACTACTAATTGTCCATAGCTTTTTTGTTTTTGGTCTAGCATGATGTCTCAATAAATTAACATTTGTTGCTATAAAAAGGTGTGAATACATGACAATGGTTTTGTATTTCTCAGATTATTCAAATGCAGGTACACCATTCTTTCTAATCATATATGTTTGCAACCAAGTCTCAAAAACAACAACTGAACTTGTGTGACCATAAGTTTTTTATCAACATCTAAATATACTTGGAATAACAAATCTATATTATGCTAAACAACCTAAATGATGATGAAATGGTTATGCAAACTTTCATAGATGCTTAGAATAAAAAATCTATATTATTGTAAACATGCTAAACGATGATGAAATGGTAATGCAATGAAGTTCGAGAAAGAACAATTGAACCTATAGGATACATGAACCCATCATCATCTGTCATCTGTTGTGTTAGATTTTTATTTCCTTATACACATCATGCCAACCAATAGTCTGATCCTCCTTCATTCCCCTACGGTGCTACAACAACATAGACATGTCCTAGCTATATAAGATCTGAAAGATGATTGTAGTCAAGTGAACTTTCCATTACATCTTCTAATAAGGATTGTGCTACAAATAAAGGAGTTAGGTACTATGGAACCCATGTATCTACCCACTCACTTGACTTGCACTAATCCCAATCACACTGAATACAATTCTGACAAAAAAAAGCCATCTCTCATGTCCATATGGTCCATGCACTCGCATTTGAGCTTTGAAATGAATGCATCTTTGAAGAATCTCTAATTGTTTGACATTCCATTCTATCTCTCACTGAGCCCTCCTCAACGAACCAAAAGAACCTACACACTCGTGAATCAAGTGTCCCTCCTCGTGATAGTGCATAAGTACACCAATCCACAATAGAACGTGCATCATTGAATGTTGCACCACCTCTAATATTCAGTTGTTCCTTGACCAAAGCTCTCTTCACACATGCACCTGCATCATCATGCTCGCCTTTTCCATGCCCTGCTTCGAAAAAAATCCAAATATGTGGTACACCCCTCTCTATATGCATCTTGCTCAACCAATAAAACATGCAAGAATTCTTGAATTGCCCTATGCAGTTATCTGACCAAATCAGATGTTGAACCATTGCAATTCCTTTTTCCTGCAAGAACTCAATTTTTTTTTCAAAACAATGTTGTACAAACTCAGATGAATGAGATCTATCATCACTCATGTAAAAATGGTACTCCCTAATTATTTTCCTGTCCTCTTCTGTACTATTAGAGGCATGCCTATATGTTATGTGGATAAAAATAGCAATTTGAATAGAATTATAATATTGTGATTAAAGTTAATTTTGTGGTTGCAATGTGTAATTTTCAGAAAAAATCAACTACATACACTACAGTTCTAATGGGGAAAGAGTCCTTACACATCCTGAATTTTCGATCCAACCACTACGACCTGTGGCTATGACTTGCATACTTATAGAAAATATTTTTCTTAAAGTCTGAAATAAAATCAACAATACTTAGCTCTCTTGCAACCAACTCGCATCTAGAACCCTCGCCTCCACTCTTCAATGTGTATTTGACCTTCTCATACTTGTTTTTCTCAACAATTTTGTTAACAAAATCATGATCGCCACCCTCATGAAAGCATGTTACAAACTTCGATAAACCACCACATTGCAAACACATTCCATTTAAACAATCATTTCTATAATATAAGCAACCATCACCTCTAATGCATAAAAATGAATCTAACAACTCCCTGGATGACTTTGGAAGTTGCACTCCATGACACTCCTGCAAAATTTTGTCAGTATGCATAGTAGAATGAATATGGCATAACAATTCATGATACATTGAAAACTCAACATGGTATTTACAACATGTATTATGGACCTTCATAGGAATACAATAAAATGGCTTGCAAGACTCAAAATCCCTTTGTGATATTTACAAATGTGGATGTTCTTGAAAAAATTGTTTGTGCAAAATTATTTGGCTACATTCCAAAATTTTTTTAGGATGCGGTGTACGATCTCGGTTACCAATTCGTAGCTTTAACACGTCCTTTACATTCGATGATACTCTAGAGTGAGAATTCCAATATTGTTCAATTTGCATCTTTACATTATCGGTTAGCTTTTTATCAACACGTGGAAGACTCCCACTAAAAGCCCATGTATCATTTTGAAGATCACTATCGAGTCTTCCTCTTCTTGAGAGTGCTCTATTCAATGTTTTATGATTTAATTCAAAATCAATGCAAGTTTGTCTCATTATACGAGCATTTCTCAAATGATGGCTTACTAGGGAGGTTGTGATAACTCTTCGAGCAATTGTTTTATCTTTTTACTTACTAGTCTTTCCAATATAGGTTAGAGCATTAAAAATATTTTTCACAATAAGACTATTTTTTTTCCTTTTTTTGTGAGACGAATCTTTAATTTTTTTAATAATGGTCTCATTTTGTAAATATTAAGTAATTGCACAAAAAGTTGGCATTGTTCGGTTAATGTCTTATCAGAGAAGAATTCATTGAACATTTTCGTAGCCCACAAACGAACTGTTCGTTGTGACCTTTTTCCTTGAAGATTATCAATTATGTTGTCATCTATTTCAACCAACTATTTAGGGGTTCTTTTGTAAATAGGGGTTACATAAGGTTCATTTTTAGTATTTTCAATGTTATCAACATTTTCATTCTCACTATTTTCAACATTATAAAAAACAATTTCATTTTCAACCACATTTTCATTTTCAACATTTTCAATAACATTTTCAACAACATTTTCATTCTCAATGTTGTTCACATTTTCATTTTCAATTTCAACATTTTCAATTTCAATGTTTTCATTTTCAATTTCAATATGATCAATATTTTCATTTTCTATTTCATCTTCACTTGATTTAACATTTAATGGTTCCAAAGAAGCTTCAATTTGAATATTTTGCATACCTTGTCTTCCTTTTCTATGACTTTCTCTATCTTTTGCTCTATATGCTTCAATTTGATCTGTTGTAAGTATCCTTGTACCTTTTCTCTTACCCCGATTGCTGCTCCCCATTCCACAATAAAAAACACACACACAAATAATTGAAATTCTAAAAAAAGTGTTAGATAATCTTTGAAAAGTTGAATTTTGCCCGATGCAACAAAAAGCACGAGAATTTGACGACAAAAAGCATGTAGGGACCGTTGAAATACTCGAAACGGTCCCTTTTTTGTCTTTTATATAACTTACAAAACGGATATCCGTTTCAAAATGGATATCTGCTATGTTTTCCACTTGCCATGCCCGCAGGTCTACATGGCCGCACATGTGCGTAATCTTCAAAAACTTAACAGATATCAGTTCCTCACATTGTTATAAATTTTAATATATATATATATTATATTTTAATATATATATATTATATTAATACTATATTAATATTATTATATAATATATATTAATATATACTATATTTTAATAAATATATATATTAATATATATTGTTGTTCATCCCCATAAAAGAAAAACAATAACGAATATCCGTCCACAACGGATATCCGTTATGCTTTCCACTTAACAAACCCAAGCCTACATACTCGCAAGTCGACACAATAAAAAAAACAAAATGGATATTCGTTCTAAACGGATTTCCATTATTTGATATTGAAGAATTATTATTTCTTATCATATATGATATATATATTTATTATATATTATATATTAATATATATATATATTAATATTTCAATATATATATAAATATTTTAATATATAATATATATATTAATATTTTAATATATATATATATATAAATATTTTAATATACATATTAATATAATATTAATATATATTAATATAATAAAAA